>LR142418.1:0-10516 GCA_900659605.1 Tisbe holothuriae | reverse complement strand
TTAATACATACTTATTTGTGGGGCCATACATGTAAACAGTGGCATCAAATTACCTTATAGGCATCCCTCCTTGTTGCGCTCTCCTTCATATATATCAAGCAAAACTAAAACGTAAAAAGTTACAATTATGCAGACTGAATAGCAGTTGCTTGGATAGTTTAGTGTTCTATTAAAATAAATCTCCATCACAATGATGAATTACAATAGAAAAAGGCGCACTTTTGAAATTGAACTGTAACTACTCTACTAGAACTGAAACTTGTTAGCATCTCTGAAGTACCGGTATTATGGGGGGCAGCGGCCATATTGTGATTTTCACTGTATTCCAAATGGGCAACAGAGAACAGCACTCAGCTACCTTCTTTTCTTTCCTTCTGACCAGACGAATAAAATAAATTTTCCAGGATGGCTGGCTGCCCCCACAATTCTTCACAACAAAGTCAGGTTACACAGGCAGGAGCGCATGCGACAATTTCAGTTCTAGTAGAGTAGTTTCAGTTAACTGACTTTTGACGTCTTCAAAAGCAGACCGGTCTTGTAGTAGCCGATATTGATTATTGTACTTACGTAAGCTGTTCCAGTCTTTAATTGAACTGTAAATGTTTGGCCTTCATGTTTGTCACAAACAGCAGAAGTACAATTTCTATAAGTGTTGCACGCGCCTTTAGTCCCGTTCGTGTCTGTGATTTTTCTTATCTCGGTAAGAGTAATATTTTGACAATGAATTGTTGGTTCTATGGGTACTGTACAATTTCTGAAAAAAGATAATGAGATTTACAGTCACTGTGTACAGGTCTCAAAATACGTTATTTTACACATGCACATGTAAGGTAACACCTTTGTGCTTTTTAATAAGGCAATCTTCCCGCTAACATGGTTCTATTTTCTTCCAGTCCCGCTAGATTTCGACAGCGTCAGGAGAGAGGCAAGGTTGCATTTCTTGAGCTCCTGCAAGGGTTCCGTATTACCAAAAAACGGAAATGGAAGAGGTCCGAGCGGAAATTTGTTTTGCTCAGAGTTGCAACCTTGCCTCTCTCCTGACACTAACAACATCTCGCAGATTTAAACAAACTGATTAATTTGGGCGGGAAGGTTGAGGTGAGGTATAATCGTGTTCTTAATGTCTCATACTGTAGTAGAAACTATTATATCAGTTTAGTGCAACTCAGCTGTCCAAATGATAAGAGTTCTCGAGCCAAACTTGTACCTCTTCAGAACGGTCAACGAAGCCTTTTAACAGAAGTGTTATACTCTGTACTGTTACTATAAATGTACGTAAGATGTAAAAGACTCTTTTGAATGCTTATTTCAGCCTCTTTATACAATTAGAACAGACAGGTTTGGCACCTTTTGCTTCTTATCATTTGGACAGCCGAACTGACCTTGTTCTTCTTTGGGTCACACTTTTGGAACAATCATATTGACATTCCCATTCGGACCACGAATCAACCCTCTCACCTGGCGGCGGCGGGACTGGAAACAATGAACTTGTTTGCTTGGAAGTATTTTTTGTGTTTTTCTATTGTTAGATGCCGACTTATTTGAGTGGATATTACACTAAGTAAATATCCACGTAATAGAGTACAGACTGAGTATCCTCTATTCAGGAGTTAATACGTTTCCATTTCAATGGAGTCAGTGAAATAAGAAAGTGGTATGATAAACAATAAGTGGAAATTTAATCTTCCCGCAAAAAAAATCATATTTATCCGCTAGATAGCGATAGTGTCAGAAGAGAGGCAAGGTAGCCAATTTTAAATTTAATATTTCCGTTTTGTGCTCAATGACATGCATAAGGCCGCTCCCAGACTGGCGTTTTTGCGCACGCTGTTTTCGAATTTCTGCCTGCACTCAGCATGCCTGGCTGGCTGGGAGGAAAGAAAAACTGTCAGCAGAAATTGAAAAAAGGACGGCAGAAACGCAAGAAAATGGCAGAAATGTAAAAAATGTTGGCAGTTTTGGCAAAACTGGCCAGTCTGGGAGCGACTTAACAGCATTTCTTATACTTCCAGTTCACGCAGGATGGGGGATTGTGTCGATTCCCGTGACATTTTGCTGATGTCCGCCCACCGGCAATTGATTATTATCATATCATTTGGCAATATACGTCACAAGGCTACGACATGAGTGAGTAATAGCTGAGGGACAGACAACTGCAAACACCTCTTTTGTTAAAATTGGAATTTGAGACCATCTTGATTTTCCAATTATTAATACATAATATACTAAATAATACATAATAATGTATATAATGTTTTGATTATTATACTACACTCATATTCTTTGCTTTTAGAGTACATTGCAGACAGCAGAAAAAGTAAAATAGCTTCATTAGATGTGGGTATATTCCTTAAATAAATATATATACTGTAACTCATTGATTCACTCTCAGCCCTCTATACTGGAATGCTTTGCCCAATTTGATCAAAATTACAATCACTACGATCCACAAACAGAATGTTTTGCAACAATCCACCGATTGAAGAGAGCTGAATATTACAACTCAATGATACGTTTTATTAAAGGGTACGAACATAAATTGTACTGTGGTAGCAATAAGGATGGGGCGAGAGAAAATATAGAGCCAACGGGAGACAATGAAAGTATGTATACCCAAAGAAACGCAACCTCATTTAATTAAAAAAGTATTGTGGTACGAAAATGAGCCAAGCTTTCTTCAAATGAGTTTATAAGTTTTAAATTAAGTTTTAACTATTGCCTCGTGTAATAATTTTAGTCTGATTTAGATCTGGTGAAAAACTTGGTACCTTATTTACTATGATGGCACCACACGAAGACTTTGAGCAAGCAGGTCTTTTTTCGATGCCTATATATGACAATTTACTACATTACAATTATGTAAGTAGCACAATAAATATTAACTTATATTAAGCTAATAATTCAATGGTTGTGTGTTTCTAGCCCCGAGTATATTCCTATTCACAGTATCGTAAGATGTTCCAAGAAGCATTAGACACATATCGAGTATCCCAACGTCTTCTTCAGAGCATTTACACAAATAATTCAATAAGACTGGGAGTGTTAGACATACCCGGTGAGTATGTAAGCTATAGTTTATATTATAGCGAAAACTCGTGGCGGAATGGTTAGTGTGCGAGACTCCCATGCAAGGGGTCCGAGGTTCGAATCCTGGGCCCGGCGCTTGGGGTTTTTCAATCACTCTTCAAAAGGCTGCCACACAAATTGCCCATGTGCAGCGAGGTAGGGATAAATTGTCGTCTACAAATTTGTCGTCCTGAATGTTTCCAATATTGTCGTCTATGAAACAATTCCACATTTGTCGTCTACATATTTATTCCACTAAAGTCTCCCTCTAAATTCCGTCAGAAGTGTTCTAAAGAATTGTCTATTTGTAGATAAGACGTTAATTATAAATATGTTATTCTTCAGACTTCAATTACAACTTGGGTGTGTTTAGGTAGCTTGCATATGCTTGTGCATGAAATTCGAGAAAACTTGTCTCGAATTTCTCGGCTTGTGCTGTAATCTCCAGTTTTACATAACAGCACACTGTAGCTTACTTTACTTTAATTCACATGAAAACCATTGAAACTATTACATCAGCTAAAAATATTTTCTCAAGTCAGCTGATCTTCTTTGCAATGTTTATTGAAATACTAGTCTAAGATGACTACAGACTCTTTATAGTTTATAGTATCAAGAAGTGGGATATTTGGTTGTACTCAATAAATATTTTGGTATTTTACTATACAACAGCTACACAATATTGCATATAAAATGTCAAATAATAAACTTTTGATATTTTGGGGAAAAGTATTAATGTTTTTTGGCATTGAAGAAAACAACCTAAAGCGAAAATTTTATTTGCACCAAACCATGTTGGATGTTTAACATATATCCCATTCAGTGTAACTAACAAGCATTTTAATCATATTTTGTAGTATGATTAGGAAGTTAAGTATTTGTGGAATCTGTGTTAGCTGTTAGACGCGACTTTTGTGGAATCTACAGTATTTCAGACGACTTTTAAGGAACATACAGTGGACGACTTTTAAGGAATATATTTCAGACGACTTTTATGGAATAACTGTCAGGACGACAATTTTGTAGACGACAAATTATGACCAGGGCGAGTGTGTGTCAGGAGGAAGGAAAATGGAAAATTCACCAAAAAAAAATTCTTCTTTTTCTCTAAGGGCAAGAAGGAAATTGGAATTTTTTAGGATTTTTTTCGGAGAATTAACCGAAAAACTTCCTCCTTTCCTTCTCATGTAGGAGCTCTCGTAGGAGCTCTCGTACAGTTAATACATAAATTATCCGATTAATTTTGGAATAACTTTAAGTTCTTACCTGATATCCTGCCTAACTTGCTCCTCCCTTGCCTTCAATATATTTGTCTCCAGTCTCATTTTATCGAGAGCCCTCGCATGGCACTGCTCGTACTCCTCCGCGAACCGGGAGAGCTCCTCGGAGGTGCACTTGCTCGGAGCCGTCGTGGCGGCTCCGAGGGAGATCACGACGAGGAGGAGGAATGTTGTGAAGGGAACCATTCTGGAATATTAAAAAAAACAGTTTTAGACTCGTCTACACTATGATTAATATCATTATTTCCATTCATTTTACAGATGTCTAAACTGAACTTGTCCTGTTACAAGTTACAACCCACTATCGTATCGTTTAACGCGGCATTGAATGATTCTTTGATGAATTTACGAGATATATCTTTTTTGCAAAATATTCCGTTTGTGTCACTTCTTCTTTGCAAACGTTTCGGCTCGGCGCTCTTTGAGAGAGGGTGCCGCGCACGTTTAGCAAAGATTTTTGTTAAGAAAGAACGGTTGACTTAAAAACAAGTTATTGCCCAGCAAGCCAGCATGAACGACTGCGTTTACCTAATTGATATTTTTATAAAAGTGCTTCTCAACTGCTTCTCTACATATATGTAATTATAGATTACTACATGAATTATATTTTAGAATTAATAAAGATACATAATAATATGTATTTGCCAGATAATATTGTATTGCTATTCAACAGTCACAACAGAAAAGATTGAAGAAAAATACTCTGTGCTATATTATATATTAATAAGCATTTCGTCTTGATAAAACTTTTTTAAAGTTAATTCTAAATAATACTTTCCTCTTTCGTCTTTCGTCTTTCTCATATCTCTTTAAGATAGAAAATAGTCAAGATCGAAATCAGCTTGGGGATGGGAAACGAAATTGCAGGGCTTTTGAGTAACTAGTTACAAGGAAAGTAGTTACTGTAACTAGTTACTCAACCCGGTAACTTTTGGGTAACTAGTTACAGGGCCCAAAAATTGTAACTGTATCTGTAATCCAATTGATATCCATAAGAAGTTACAGTTACTTGTAACTTTTAGAAATTCACTAGAAGTTACAGTTACTCTTAAGTAAAATGTGGTGTCCAATCCAAAATTAAATTTTGCATTTTCGTGATTTTGGCTGAAATTGCCATTTATGCCATTTATGGACTGTGGTGGCCATGCTAAAAGTAACTTGTAACTGTAACTAGTTACCGGAACTGTAGAGTAACTTTTGAGTAACTAGAAAATTAGTAACTTCCAATGCCCTGCGAAATTGTCCAATAAAAGACAGCGGCCGATTTGCTTCATTATGTGCAATTGAAAGCATAGTTATTGTAATACACTTTTGAATAAACTGTATGCTTCAATAGATTCGGACGATTTTAAGACTTTAAACTGTGTGTTTTTAAGATTTAGGACAAAAGAAATAGTCAAATAAGCTAAACAAAAATTATTTTAAAATATTTAAGAACATACAGATTCGATGAAAATTGCATATATACTTGTCCCCAAAATATGTCCACTGCATTTAAATTAGACCTCTGAACTTCACTCATAAATGCAACCCATAAACGGTAACAATATCATGGATAATTAGACATAATACGTTGCATAAACTTTAAATGCAGATAATAAGCAATTACGCAGGGGTTCAAATTGTCCGTGCAATCCACTTTTCAAAACTCAAGATTCTTTTGACATTTAATCGGTGTTGTGGCACTTTAAATTATTAGATTCCATGCTTTATCACTGTTATTATTTAGTGAAACTGATTAAATATTCGCAAATATGTATCTTCATGTGCTTTCAGCAATATTGCAAGTGTCCATGAAATTATCTTTTTTTGCACAAACACTCTTAAAAGCTCTCTTTTTACACATTTCCTACAGAGCTGTAAAGTTGATGTATGTGTATGAAGCTTTTTCGGCTTTCTCCGAAAGAAGAAGATATTTGACCGGCTGATTTTCAAGCCTGATAAATGTATTTAGGATTGAATGAACGTTAAATGAACATTTGAATTTATGCCACATTATTTTAAAGTTAAATTAATTATTTTTACAATATTTTTAACGATTATTTTGGAACATTATTCTCTTTGGTGGATGTATAGGTCCAAAAATACAGTAACATGCTTTCCCTTCTCTTCTATATTTCAGAATCACTCAAGACATAGAATAATAAAGTAGACATAGTTCAAAAAAATGCACTAGAAATCAAGTTATATGAAATAGTTATTAGTCATTGGCAATATCAAAATTACTGCATACTGGCATTGACGCGAGGTAAACTGCTACAATTGTTACGTATGCATTTTTCGTCATTTTCCCAATTAACATTTACAATATCTTCTTAAAATTACCTAAATAGAATAATTGCCTTCTATTATACAACATGCTGAAAGTTTAACCCTGATTCTGACCTCTCTGCATTGCCCACGCACTCGGCCATGAAATGTGTTATTACTCCTGCATTCATATGCATAAAATGAGTCTCGAGTCTCAACACGATTTTATTGATAGGGATGCCAAAAAAGAACTTTAGTATTCGTTTTGATAACAAGAACTTCATTGGATATACTTTTTTCTGCATAAAATGAGAAGAAAACTATTTTATAGTGTCTAAATACCTATCTATAACTTGCTAAAGTGCAATGCAAATTTTTGAACTATATAATAATTGTAAATATGATGGAGGCCCAACTTAGTTACAGAAAAACATGTGTATAACATTCTCACTGAACTGTAATTCTATAGTGACGTCATACAAAATTCACGTTAACCTCTTAATGTTTCTTCTACTATTTCATTCTTCGCTGCATTTCACACTTTTCATGCCAAAAAGATTCTTCTCGAATAACCAAAAGACTTAAAAACAATCAGAGTGCAGCATAGAGAACAAGCAAAAGGATCATCACCATGCCAAACCAGTTTTTCTTGGGTGAGAGCCAATCCTTAAAAAGGACATATTTTTAAATGGCTAAAAGGGACATTGAGAGACTGGTGCCAGGACTGGTATTCTTCTTTGTCAAATGTACTGCATTAAATGCTCATTTCAACATTTAAATATACATATGTATGGGGTTTCACTGTGACATGCAAATGAATTCTTCTTCAATAGACTCCATTAATAACTTTCGGAAGAAACTCTGAAAAAAACATAGCTGCATAGGCTATGTCACAAAATATGTGGCTTCGATAAAGACCATAATCCAGCAATTATTAATCAATGTAGAACTGTTACATATCATAAATTGAATAAACGTATAATTATATCCGTAAAGTTTTTCCAGTGTGTAAAATCGCATTGTTAAACCATATAGTTCACATCCGTTTTGGTGCATTACACACAAAAAACGTGTGGTACAGTAGCATTAAATGTAGTAATTAATGACAAAAACTCAATATCAACATTAATTGATATAATCTTCTTCCAAAAGTTTCCAACAATCGTGTCGAAGAACTAAAGTACTGGTTAGCTTAAGAAAAATCTTGCTTAAACTGCTGAGAAACTGAAAGCGGTCCCTGGACTCTAATACCGTTCTGGATAGATAAAATTCTATTATAGTCATTCGGTCAACCTACAGTTATTGTAGCATCTTACAATCTACAAATAAATGTATCTGCCCATCTAATGTTTACAACAATGCACCTGAGCAAACAACGTACTCCTTACACGTACACAACAAAGAGACATTATATTATCACACATACGAAAAAAGAACATTAAAATCACCTGAATTTTCTTCTTCTTCTTCGTTTCCGCTCTTTTCCGAAACTTGGGGGAAGCAAATGTGAACACAATGGATTGTCTTGTTGTTCTGGAAAAACGGTGTTTGCAAGGTTTGAGTGAGATTTTACAATGATTGAATATTGGGGAGAGGGTTAAACGTAGATTTCTATGAAACCCATAAATAAATATACAATATTTAAACAGTGAAGCAGTTATATATAATGAAAATATACGCATATGAAATATGCAATGGCTTAGTATTTAGAACCAATAATGTGTTTGCCCAAATTGTGTATAATTCAAAAAAAAGTCTCTCACTTTTAAACTCACTCAAACCTCTATCTAGCAATGCCTCTTAGCCAGTTACTTTTTAATTCCCTGGTGACAATTCCACTCTTGTAATCACTTCTTCACCCCACGATATTCCTCACTTTTTTAATCTTCCTCCGTTTCTCCGAGCTTTAAATGAGCGACTGAAGTTCGCGAAAAAGAAGGAGAAGAAGCTTCTTCTTGAGATGACGGAAAAAAGAAAGAAGAAGAAGGATGTTGCGCGCGTTGAATATGGAGGTGAATTACTACATTACTTTTGGAATGTTTGATTGCTGTTAAGATTCACCACTTAAATATTGTGGCGAAAAAAAAAAACCCAAAGTATTAATCGTATTAAATTTAAAAAAAATTGCATACTTTGGGGGCATTTTTGTTAAGTAGCATTTGTTCGTTAATCGTTAGTCTATCAACAGGACACTGAACATATGAACTAATCAAGTAATAAATCAATATATAGATGGAATTTTTAAAATGTCCCCAAAATTAGTAATTCACCAGTAAGTCATGGGCGTCGTACAGCGCGAAAAGAAAGAAGAAAGCGATGATGCGCTCATTCCTTTGGAAGAGGAATGGGAGGAGAAGATGAGACAAGAGGTGTTCTAGGAACTTCATCCGAGAGACTTAATGGCGATAAAATGGCTCCCAGGCATAAGTTACGATTGAGCGTATGGACCATTCTAACGAAAAAAACATTATGTAGACCAAGGACCACTGAAAAGAGGACTGCGCACTTCAAAATGGGTAGTACTACCTACGGGACTGTACCGAAAAAGAAAAGTGCCATTAAATGGATATGTTTCATCCAAACCCATTAAACAAAATGTTTCTGGCTTTGTATGAGCACCAACTTCATGGTGTTAAAAGCAGAAAGCAATAGCATTTAAAATAAAATAGCTGAATTAAGTCGATACACTGTTTCAGTACACTTCTGTAGTGCGCAGTCCTCTTTTCAGAGGCCCTTGTGTAGACCGAGGAAGAGGTGTCAAAGATTGTTCTGGTACCAGCATGTAGTGATTGTCGAGAAATGGTTATATGAAGAAGGTTTGGTATATGTTTCCATTCATTCGTAGTTCCCTTGAAGTCACAAGACCTAGGACATGATCAATTACGACTGACGTGATACCTTGGCCTTTAAGTTTAAACCTTTTAAATGACGATAAGGGTTTGCATAAAGATAAATGCCTAAAAATAGCTTAATCTCTTAAATAACCCAAAATCATTAATGAGTGAAATCAATACTTATTATATTTCTCTTTTTTCAAAAGATCACAGCTTCATCATAGGATCACACTCAGTAGTACTGCCACCGGGCAGGGTTGCCACTTTGGCTCACATTGAGGCCAATTTGAACAAACTGGCAACCCTGCTACCGCGCACTTCCATTGCTCGTAATTTCCTCCATCATCTCGACCAGGAGGTCTGCGAGGGATGCGCGCTTGAACCTCCGAGCCTCTGTGATGACCTCTTCTAGATATTTCTTCCGAAGGGCTCGAGGGCCGTGGAGCTCGGTTTTGAGCATTTGAAGAAGGCGCTGGAAGTTACGGCCCGGTTTCTTGACCTGAAACACGTTAGTCGGTTAGTTTGATAAACACTAAGATGCCCTTGAATAAAAAACAAGTGAAGTCTTCATCGTATTTTATGGATAATTTTCGGTCACTGAGATTATCAAGTATATTAAATGAGACTAAAATGAGACTAATTTACAAGCATTCTTAACCCTTACCTCTTTATAAATCATCTGCCTCATATTCGCATTGAGCGTCTGCACCCGTCTCAACTCATCGAGCGAAAGCCCATACGAGATATTCGCAAACGGGTTTGCACCTCCCGCAGCTCGCCCCTGAGGACTCGTATCCCGACTCCGAGTGTTATTCGCCCCAGCCGGCCGCCCGTTGAGGATGCCGTTGACGAGGCCGGCGCCGATGGCTTTGCTGCTGCTGCCGTTGGGCGTGTTGCCGTGCACGACGGATTTGGCGGCGAGGGCGCTCAGGCCCGTGCTGCTGGTGCTCGTGGAGTAGGTTGGGAGGGCTCTGGAATGAAATGGTATTATGGTTAACATCGTTATATAATGTCTTCTTTACAATGAATTAACTCACCGATTTGATCCAATGACCCCCGCAATCTCCTGCGCCATCATGACCTCCT
>LR142417.1:0-10511 GCA_900659605.1 Tisbe holothuriae | reverse complement strand
TTTGTCTTACGGCATTTTATTGTACTCCACTTTAATGATTTTAAGCCCATAACGACGGTGTTGAATTACAGGAAGCAGTTATAAAAAGAGAGAGAAATACATTGGCCGAAAAAGAGAGCAAGTTGTTATAGAGATTTTGTACTGCGGATAGCAACCAAGAAACTTAGTATAATAGATCATACATAACAATGAATATACTACATAAGAACGTGACTAAAAAGAACTCTATTTAACTCGCTCGTTTAATATCAGTACATAAGTCGAGAAAAGGTCTTGTATGAACATTAGTGTATTGCAACTTATCATTAAATACGAGTACTATCGCTTTAAGAGCATTCCTTAACCCAGTTGTCCAGTATCCCTCACCCATAATCCACACGATGGGAATTCCCTTGAGAGCGGACTTGTCCACGTTCTTCCTCTCGACGTTGGCCATTTTGACTCTGAGGCACTCAACAATTATATCAAGAGAGATGCACGACAATTTAAATCTGATTTCCAACTGAGGCTAAAGAGAAAGTCTTCTTGGCACGCATCAGGTCAATTGTTCGACTTTCTCTAGCGCTAGTGAATAGGTGAGGAGAGGGGCAGGTCAATTTAAGGTAGTATACTACTTCAACGTTATTTTAGTCATGTATGTCTGTCCCCATAAACTGCATCACATCGTAAGTAGGGACTGAGCATGATCATATGTGTATTACTGAGGAAGGAATTCGAACTTTCTCTACCTACACAGAGACAAGGGGGAAAGCTAATTAAGAAACTTAATGAGCTATTGACAACACTTTCATTAACTTCGGCATGCATGCTCATAACTAATAGCTGTCGAAATAAATTTCCGCCGCAAAGTGGCTCTCGTAAGATTGCACCCAGTCTCTAAAATTCGTAACAATATCTGAAAAGACTTTACGGGAGAAGGAAGAATACATTCTTCAGACGGACTGCAGAGGTATTTTTAACTGCATGTCTTAGGTCGACTAGGAAAGCCTCTGTGTCAAATGCTCAGGTTACCTCTTACTACTACGTCTAATTCTTGCACGGAGAGTTCTAGGACGACCCCAGGAAAATAGCGGCCGGCCACAGGGAAATGATCTGATGTAGCATACACATAATACACTCGCCCGTTCTAGAGAGAACTCCTCAGTCGCACACCCATCTCGAGCTTTCTAAAACTTCATTCAAAGCGGCTCTTACCGGATTTTGTGAATATGTGTTTGCCTGAATTTTGGTCCGAACCTGGGGGATTTTTGACAATAAATAGATTGTACGGGATGAAAGAAAGAAAACATGAGGCGAATAATGGGCGTAGTTTTGCAGTGGGCAGGGAAATTCAACAGAAGCGTACAATTCCGCTTTTGTCTGTATTTTGGTTATTTAAATGTTGCTACCTTAACATGACAGCAAATTTAATGTAGGCGATGCACTTCGGCAAATAAACCATGAACTTAAACAATTAGCTACTGATTAATCCCCGAAAAAGAACATTACACCAGACAAGATGCATTTTTCAGATTACCTCTCTGCAATAAGTGTTGCCAAGATAACATTCAATGCACAAAACGGTTGAATATCCGCATAATCATTTTAGCCCTCGGAAACTCACACTATTTCCCCCTCATAGAGCTGTTCAAAAAGCGTTAAAAATGATGCATTTCATGCCGTGTCAACTCTGAGTAGCCGCAAGTGACGGAATGACGGGCTCACGGTAACAAGGAGGCCGAGAAATGACATGACATTTAATGTTACTATCCAAATATGTTCAGTTTCCTAATGGATGAAAAGAGTCTTATTACAAAATGGATGCCTAAACTAATTTCATTGCGAGGCCTTACCTTTAGAAGTTCACATATCAGATAAAAAATCAATGTTACTACCCAAGTATGTTCAATTTCATAATGGATAAAAGGAGTCTTATTACAAAGTTGATGCCTAAAACGAATTCAGATTGGAACCTTACATTAAGAACTTCAGCTATCGAATAAAAATGCACTTTTCTTTTTCAGACTATACACGCGGTTTTGTTTATTTTTCTCTCTTGCTCTCTTTTCTGCACAAAATTTGAAGTATTATCTTCCAAGTGAGTTTAATTAGTTCCGTGTGACTCTTGCTCCGATTCTTTCTTCCATTTCTGCCTTTCTCTAGATTTAACCTGCTTGAAAGACACTTAAATATGTAGGTTTTCTAAAATATATACGGTCTTTAAAACTTTCGACATTGTTATATTCGTGTACTGGGTTTACAATATTTTAACATTACACATGTTTCCATCTCAGTTTTCATTGTTCGTTTTTCATCTTATTTTGAGATCCTTGTGAAATATAATAGTTGCAATTTAGCTCCACTTTCTAGTACTATTTAAGAGATAAATTGGTGGTTATTTGCAAACATTATGGAGTACATTTCGTGAAAAGTGCGACTCTTTCAATACTTTATGTTATATGTATTACGCATTGACAAGCATTACTAGATATTACTTATATGTGTCTTATTACGCAATTAAGAGTAACTTTATGAATAGTACAGTATGACTTCAATTTCCATACAATAGTAAGTTTCATATGCAATTTCAAACTCATCTAGTAATGCCTGCTGTGTATTTAGCTAGTTGTAGATATAATTTTCTGGCTGGATACCGGGAGTGCGTTTGCTTAAGCTCCATTTATCGACATATGTTCGTGGCTGGACACCAAGGGGGTTGAAATAGTTTGGTTAGACTGAAAAGGAAAGGATAAATCTGAATTAGTAACTAGCAATAAAAGTATTATAAAGGGGCAGAAACATTGGATGTAAAAACGGGTTTCCAGGCAAGGGGACATTCAGATTTAGTTATACAGGTAGATTTGGGGAATTTTGGGGTTATAACATTCATAATTATTGGTTAATTATCTCAACTACTGGGTTAGTAGTCTTCGTGTCCACTCAACAGGCAGGTATTGACCATCTAGAGTTTGAATAAAAACGGGGAATAGGAAATATGGAAAATTACTCTTTTGAGAGGTTGCGTGGTTCTCTCCGGTTAATGTTCCGATTTTATCCCTGGTGGTCTTTGAACTGCTGGTGGACATAGTCCAAGAATCCACGGCCTTTAAATTATCAAGGAAGGGGGGTAAATGAGGTACATTAGTTTATCATGTGTACAGCACAAAACATCTAATTAAGCCTTAATAACTTACCAATTAACAGACTATAATTACATGATATATCTACAATGAATGGCGCAGGTAACTTTCTCTTTCTTTGTATATTTACAGACGGGGATTGTTTACATACACCTCTGGCTCATATATGGTTAGCATTCACATGGATAATGCAATAATTATACATAGCCTGGGAGCATGTAAGCTGATTAACAGCCATCTTATACCAATAATCTCTGTATCATAACTATGAAGGGACATTTACCACGGACAAATGCATTATTTGTTATATTTACAATTACCTTTGATTGGCTTCAGTGTGTGCCACTGCGCAACTGGCCGCCTTGGTGTGGCCAGCATCTCTGACCAGTGCCTCAGCTCAGCTCCCTTCTGGTCACAGCCGAGCATGATGTGACCAATGGGCTCGCTCGCACCCACACGGTCGTAGTCGACCACAGTTACCATCAGCTGAACTTTCTGGAATATGGTTAAAAGAAGTATTTTATGAAAGGTACATTGGATATGGCATAATAGAACTACAATGAAACAGTTCCTTAAATTACCATCTGACTCTCGTCCCTGGCATATAACTCTTGTTTCATCGGGAATATGCTTGATTTTCAAAAGGAAGACTTCCTTTTAAACTCTGCAAAAGTTGTTCGTTTGCTTCTTTTCTACTACTATGCGTACTTCAAAGCAATTCCGTTCCAGCTCTGCTCATAAAACGGTTTGCTAATGGCATTTTTCTTCCCTGCCTTTTTCTTTACCTTCAACAAGTCTTTCCAATTTGTCTGAAGGGTCTGATCACGAAAGTAAGTAAGGAAGCTTCGAGAGAAGTCTGAGGGCAATATCCACTATTGATTTCTACAACACTTTTAAGACAAAAACTATCCGCAATAGGATGTAGTTGTGTATTTTTTTCAGTTTAAGTCTTCCCGTTGCATTCCTTGTTTATTCCGTTATCATTGGAATACGATAACAACTATCCGCAGATATTACCTTAATAGACTCGTTAGGAAAATATTATTTGACAATATCTCAGATAATAAACCTTCGTTCAAAATGACGTCACTCGGTTTTGTTCTTTGTTTCCACTTTTGAAGACATAAAAGGCGCCTTTGCTGTATAAACAGCACCTCTAAAAAGGCCCTTCAAAAAGCCAGTCGAGTTGTAAAAACAATGACGATTCCACTGGTTGAATACTGACGTCATTGATTTATACTTTCAGTTTAGCAAGTCTATGGATTGGCTTAATGCCAACAATACACTTAGTCTTAGTCACCAGGGATATTAAGCGTATTTGCCACGGATGTATTATAATTATAGTCTAGTCATTGTTACCTGAATGTGCTCAAATGGAATTTCGAATGAGAATGACTCATTATAGTATGGATTTAGAGTGCATTTCTTGATGGAAGTTTTCTTCTTGCGCAGGCGTTTGCCGTTCTGCATCAGGGCGATTTTCACATAGGGGTCTGAAAACGGGAAAGAGGATTAAACGTTACCATTACCATGGCATGCAACTAATATTATTTATAATTAGGAAGCAAGGATATTTGAAAAAAAACATTCTTGGACAGTTTTTATCGGTCTTTGCGAGGATCGAGGATATTAAGCGTTTCAGTCATTAAACGTTACCATAACCCGGCGTGCAGGATAGATCAATCTAATAAACTAATTTTATTCTAAACCTGGTAGCAGACACCCTATTTTTTTAACAGCTAATAATTGTTCTACATGTATTAGTTACTGCTTTTTAAATATTTTTAGCTATGCATCCCTCTTTATATATTTTAGGGCACTACCTTTTCAGGCTCATTGCAATAGCTCCGCCGTGATCGCAGTTTTCATCATCATGCCACTGGGGGGATTCGAACCCACAACCTTCTGGGTCGGAGTCAAGCGACTTGCGATCACGGCTACCACGGCCCCCCAGTTACTGCTTTATGTAACAATGTGAAGAACTTCAATTGTAGTTTCCGTTACCTGACAGCCCACCCACGTCCATCTTCTTGAGGTTCTTCGCCTCAAGGACGACGATGGTCAGCTTGCCAGAGTTTGGCACGTAGCGGAGGGAGAAGCAGATGTCACCGAGCTGAAATTACACTCACATTAGACATCAATGGATTGGCGAATAATGGCTAAGTGGACAGTTCGTGCGAGGTTCAGCATCTATGTTGTAAACATTGAATTTCAGTGAGTCGAACTTTGAGTAAGTAGTGGAAACATCATTTTTGTCTAATAGTCACATCTATATTGCATATATTTTCAACTTTTTTGACATTAAAGTGGTGCTTAATATGTGATAGTGTTTTGGCCTTTTCCCTTAAACACAGTTGACCTTTGAACTACTACCCAAGCAATATATATTAAATTTTAGTGTCCTTTAAAAATTCCCGAAATCAGGTTAGAAACACCAAAATATATTTGTCTGGCCACAGAAAAATATTCAGCAAACTATTTTGTATGCAGTCAATTATGATGAGTTTGCACACTTAACAAAGTATGTTAATAGGGAAAGTTCTTGTGATACATTGATTAAAAATGCACTCTATTCTCCCAAAATAGGTCCTTTTTGACATTATCCCCGTGACCGATCCTCCGGCCTATATTTCACATTTAAAAAATACGCTCAGCAGTTGCAACATTTAATGCTTTGACATTAACACACTACAACATTTTCTTCATCATTTTTTGACTTTTGCAAAGTGGGCAAAACAATACTTACATACTGTTTAGAACAACAGAGTTTTAATGAGAGGAAAGAAATGGAAGGAAACTTTTATATGGAGTAGGGAAACTTTTTTCCTGCTCATGAAACTGTAAAGAAGGCTTCTTTTGTATATTATAAAGGTCTTGCCAAGGTTGGCAAATAATCAATAATTGGTAGGAAGACTGCGACATAATTAGTGTAAAGGATAAAAACAGTTTGTGTTATTGGTTTTACTTTTTAATGCAATTTATGGAATATTGTTCTCATTTCTGTAACAAAAATACGGTATTTATACAATATACTGTTAAATATTTAGCTTCCAATCACTTTTTGCAGTAAAAACCTGAAAGGAACTTTGTAAAACAATTTTTGGCTCAGTGCCTGGAAAAGTAACCGCGCCGTGTGTATACGAAGTATAACTAATAAGAAACAAAAGCTTGTCTCATGTTTGCTCACTTTCTTGTGTGTACAAAAGTTTCTGATCGCAAAAAAGGGAAACCTGAAAAATTGAGCCTTTTAAGTTCGAAGATGAAATCAATCTGCTAAGATAATTCAGTATGAATTTACGCATATACATCTCATATAGTTCACCGATGTATGCACATGTTTTGCCAAATTAATTAATAAAATTAATAATGTTAATATATTGATAGCCAGTAAAATATGTCAAATAAATAACTTACTACTCCATCTCCTTGAATGCTCAGCAGATCCTTCCACTTCTCCGTGGCCGCCGCCAGGTCGAGCTGACAGACGGGCAGGCGGACCTCGCCGATGGCGTCGTGTTTGGAGAAGCGGTCAAAGTCGTAGACGGCAAACACAAGAGTCTTGCCCATGACCTCACCGTACGGGACCTGGAAATATATTTAGTCATGAACAAAGTAAACCGGCGGATGTGTTTTCAGAATCTATAAATTACTTGTTTATTGGTATAAGATTCGCGAGTATTTACACAGGTGCTTTTATTACATTTGAAAGATTTGAAAGTGAATTCGCAACCAATATATATCTGTTAATAAACTGAAGCTGCTTCAAGCCGATTGGAAAATTAATTATTTCAAATTCTCATCTCGCGAAGGAGAATTTTGATCGAAGCAAAAGCATCTCCGATATAAATTATTCTCCTGGAAACGAAAATATGCATTTCGTCGAAAGGACTGGAAGACGAAGAAGAAAAGCTAATGTTTTATTCAAAGAAGCCGAAGCTATAAAAGCGAAAAGTTTTAAATAATCTAGCTGCAGTTTTGTGATATGAAAAGTCTTCTTTACATAATAATAGGAAATCTGGATCCGGTTCGACAAAATGTAATCTTTGATCAACTTTGAGAAGAATGGAAGAGGCGAAAACTATACCTTTTATAGATGAGAAAAGGAGTCAAGGTTTCTTTTTTACAGGGAAACTTTGCACGGGAGTACGAGAAAATGGCGTAAGTTATAAATTACTAAATTAGAACCCGGGCCAGTAGAATGAAATTAAAGGACTCAAGTACGACGTGGATGTTTTATAATCCAAATTGATACCTATTCAAATTTGTTGTACACTTGTACTAGTATATGTCCAGAAATCTGAATTATTGGTACCATGTTCTCACAAAAATAGTTTGTATCCTACCTCGAATTTGAAGGACTCATTAAATATAGGGTTCAGCGTCTTCCTGTGCACCCTCGTCTCCTGCTTCCTCTTCCGGTCGGGCAGCAGGTAGATCTTGACGTAGGGGTCGGAAGTGCCGCCCAAGTCCATCGCGGCCAACTCCTCCGCCTTCAGGATGTGCACGTGGAGGATGCTCGTCGCGAAGTCGTATTCAACCTGAAAACAGTTTAAGTGAAGAAGTCTTTCATGACCATGAAGCAAATACATTATTTAGTAATGAAAAGACTTTCTGAGTTTATATTACTATATCGATGAGTATATATTTGTTTGACAATATGATGTTATTGTGAGTAGCTTTCATGTATTGCGTATTGTCCAAATATGTTTTAGTGTAATTACTTTGTACGCAAGTATGCCGTTGAGTAGGGAGTAGGATATGACTACGCGCTACGATAAAGCATATAATATGCCTCTGGTCAAGCTTTGCTAGTTGCTCTTCCTTCTTCCCAGCAACAAAATGCCTTACTGTGTTTTACAGAGTACTGTACTGTGAAACCGCAATCTCTCCTAATCTAACCACTCAGCTGGCCAGTAATCAATCCATAACTTTCTCCCTTTTCCCATTTCTCACCTTATAATTGATTCTTCCAAAGTACTTTTTCTTGCTCTGCTTGGCGTTCGGATCGGTCTCCTCGTTCTTCAGAAGCTCCTCCGTATCGGGCTCGACCTAGAAGAGAACAGAGTACAGATATTGTTACCGCAAGAGTCAGCATTATAAAAAGCTTTTGTTCACATTGAGGCCTTTCACTCTTTCAGACCTTTTTATGGAAGATACAATTAGGGAAGACTGCCTGGAGGAGGTTTAAAGTAAAGGGAATCGTTAATGAAGTTTGAACGCGTTAATCATATTGGATTAATTGATGGGGAGAAATTGACTGCAGTACGTACAATCGATTGTTTGGTTAAAGGGGTTCAATATCAATTTATCATCTCTTGGGGTGCTACACGGAAACACTTTTATATCCAGTTGATAAAGTATCCAAAGCTCTTGGGAGGTATTCCAAAAAGAAGGAAAAGGAGGAAAGTACAAGTTTTATTCAGTAGGAAATCAATCTCCAAAAAAATATCCCATGGGAATTAGTCTCTCTCTCTCGCTCTCTTACTCTCTCTCTCTCTCTCTTTCACTCTGTCTCTCTCTTACTCTCAGAAGAGGCCTTTCTTAACAACAATGGCTTAACAGCTGTTAATATTGAAACACAGACTGGGTAGGACGTTTAATTAGGTATTTGGCAGCTCCGTTCAATTTTATGAACCCCATTGTTGAGCCCAAAGTACGCACTCTGTTTGCTTCTTCGTCCCCCACCACCTGGCAGCCTGTTCTCATCGATGCAGCTGCTGTTGCTTCTTCTTCACTGCAGAACAACTGTTGATTCGTTCTATGACTCTTCTGCTGCCGCCGTTGTAGCATGTTCTGATAACGGTGGTTGTGTGTTTAGACTATTACCAAACACTGTATGAGAATTTACACAGAGACCCAGTCTCCCAGAGGACTCTGAAAGCACGACTGAAACGAAAAAGGGTCTTGAAGAAGAAGGAGATGAAGTGAATGTGTACAGTGTGTCTTTGGGTTTAATTTGAGTTACCAACATAACTCTACTCTCATACATGACCATTCTGAATAATTAATTTTATCTCAGCACCTAGGAGGAGAAGAAGAATATTTAAAGAGTTGCCACTCTATACATACATTACTTTCCCCAGTTCCCACTCTGTATGTAATCTACACATCAAAGAGTGAAAAGTTTGACCCAGCGCGGCCGTGAGTGTAAATTTAAACAGCCTACCCATATTGCTCATACCCGACGTTAACTGTATCTATTACGCATGCAATATACTTATGAACGTGCTTCAATGTTTGAGAGAAATCACACGGGGGATTATGTTAAACATACATGGAGACACATATTTTTGTACTAACCTGTTCTCTGTAGGCCTTGCCTAGGAGTTGAACCGTCTGTTTAAAAGTTAGAAATGATGAGTGATTGTGGCGTAAAAATGGTAATAAGAACAGGAAGGATGAGAGTTAAAAATGGAAGAGACGAGACAGGAATTAAAATTGTCGTAGCAACAGTTGGTTAAAAAGTTAAAAACACAACAGTACATATGTATTAATAATATATTAATAATGCTTAAAATATCTGTGAGATATAGAGCTTTAAATTCTCATAGTGTGTACTTCTAGGACGTACTTTTTCATATTAAGAAAGTTGGACAAAATATGTTTAAAATGCATTTCGAAAACATTCCTCATGTGAACTATGACTGACAAGGAGTTATAAATAGAAAGCTATAATACAGCATGGATCCCAAATCACATATGGGAATAAGAAAATGTATTTTCTCTGCTGACGCACGAAGCTGTAAAACGATAACAATGCACTTTAGTTTAAAAAATACACGGTGTGAGGATTGTAATGAAGAAAACACGCCACATTAGTGAAAATAGATGAAAATGGTTCTAAAGTGAGATCCAATATATTTTTGGTTTTCTCTCCAAACTTTCATTACACTTCTTTTCTCTCTCTCTCAATCTGTCAAAACCGGAAAGTCAAAGTTAAACAGGAAGTCGAAAGAAATTCTCCTTCTAATTTACCCCAGGGCCAGAAGACATAATCCTGAAGAGCTTAATTGCAAATATTTACCTAAATTACTATATCTAAATGTGTAACTCAACATTTAGAATCCAATAAATCGTCTAATACACTGCTGAGCCACCATAATGTATCTATAAACTTAGCTGTTTTAGATTATGTCATCTATCCCAGGAGTTAAACACTTTTATCTCCCTCTACACACACCCATTCTCCTCCTCCATTCTTACCTTTAGATCCACACCTCCGTTCTGTTTTGCCTTGTTCTTGCCCGACTTGGAGCCACCTCCGCTACCGTCCTTGGTCCGCTTCTTGGCGTAGAAGCGCCGCATGCAACAGCAGGTGCCGAGGACGGCAAAGATGCCCAAAACTAGAATTAAAGTTAAATGATATCGGGTGTCTTTTATATTTTGCTTATT
>LR142416.1:0-10521 GCA_900659605.1 Tisbe holothuriae | reverse complement strand
CCATATATTGTATACACATAACAGAGTTTGATTATTTTCTACTAATAAGAGTCCGTTCCAAAATTAAAACTATAATAATGTGCCTTTTATGTCCTAATCAGGTTTTCCAGACTACAAGAGACAGGTGCTACGATGAAAACAGAAGAGAAAAGTTAATAAAAGTTAGTATGATATGCTATGAAAATATTCCCGAATAAAACATATTTAACATACATAATATTTACTGTTGTACCTTCTTTGAGTCTATCAATTCAAAATAATGTTCCGAGAATTTTTCGGGTTTAAATTTTTTAATTTTTTTTATAGGTATTCAAAGCTGCTTTGCTACAATTTTCATATTAATATGAGTAAACCCTTGGGACTTTATGATATAAGGAAATTGAGGACTTCAAGCCGATTAGATTCCTATGAGTTCTAGTTGTATATCTTTTGACATATTCATTTATGTCCTGAAAGAATCATTGACATAATACCATACATACTATGTAACAGTTGCCCTATGCAATGTAACAAAATACCATTTATAACTTTTATCATGCAATTTATCCATGATTTGCCCCAAATAATCTAAAGATAAGAAACCCCCTTATACGACCTAATACATCATAATTCATGCCTCCCATAAATGGAGGTAAAAATGTTGCAGTCGTGTTTTCTAACGTACTCAGAATGACGCTTCTTGAGAATATATGGGCATGGTCAAACATGGCTATAGCGCTAAACAAAAAAATATTTGTCTTAAAAAATTCTTGTATCTTGAATAATTACTGTGTGTATCAACAGTTTTTACTGCAAAAACTGAAAATATTGTTGTAATTTCTAAAATAGTATTCATTTTTAATTTCGATTTATAGACAGGTATGTTCACTTGTAATCAAGAATGAATATGTTAATAGCGGTTAATAGATATTATAAAAACTTGTCTAGACTTCTCTTTTCCCGCCTCTTTTGTTCGCGTACTTATCCATATTATACTTTTATGTATATCTCATTTTAAGTCTCTTAAAAAGAAACTGTCTAACTTAAGGGTTATTAGATACTTAAACAAGACTCTGTTTTACATATTCGGGCATCTCAGACTCCTCTTTCCTTTGTTCGCCAATTCACACATATTCATGAGTGTGTTCTCAGTGAGCTCATGAAGATTGAACAAGACGGATTAGGGCATAAAACGTGTAACAAAGTGAAGTGACCTATATAGTTTACTCGAAAAATATTTAAATGATGTTAAGTGAATATAAGTGACAAATTGGACGCTATATAATAGTAATAAATCGTATAAAATATTACAATATTGCACGGATTAAATTCCAATATTCTCGAAAAATCAAACCGGTGTGGAGTGCTATGATGTGGTTTAGTTACTAATATATATTAAGTATAATATGTATGTTAACTGAAAGTGGATTAATCTGATTATTGTGTTCATCTAATCTTAAGCGATGGCTTGGAGAGACAGCTTCATTTTTGCTTATTGGCGGACAATCTCGATCGTGTTGATTCCACTTGTGCTTCTTCCTCTACCTTTGGTGACGGCTACTCTGGCTGGAAGGTAACATTCCAATGAGGCAACATACTTAGTTCGAATCCTAGTTCATTTTAGTTCGAATGAGGAAGTAAAGCACTAGTTCGAACATTGCAGCATGACATTAGTCCGTATTTAGTCTGAAGCATACATTAGTTCGAATGCTGCAGTTGGTCATTAGATCGAATATGTTCTGAAGTATGCACTAGTTCGAATTCAGGTATGCACTAGTTCGAACTCAGGTATGCACTAGTTCGAACTCAGGACTGGTATGCACTAGTTTGACAAGGAAGACTTGAATAGACCCTCCGTAGTAAGCCTTCTTTCCACTTTCCCCATGCCCAGGTTGCCTTGCCCATCAGACTAGACAAAAATCATATTTTTGTGTTTATTAGGGATTATATAATTATTTAACAACATGATAGCTTGAACACTAATTTCATGAATCACTTTTTAATGAAGAAAAATGTGCAAGTAACAAAATTCATCATGGTAGCATGATGATATTACCAAATTACTTTTTTAAAATATTCCTGAAATATACTCATCATACTTCTCATTTACTGAAGCACTAACCATCGATAAAAATAAGTTTTTTCTACTTTACTATAAGAAGTTTTGAAGGTGTATTTAACTGTATTAGAACCTGATTTAACACATTTTCAAACATAAGGCCTAACATTTCAAATAATGGGGCCTTACTTATGCAACTTATGGACTTAAAAAGCAAGCATTAGGAGTAATTCTTAAATGTAATAGAATTACAGCACAATGTTTTGCTTCTTTTCTGAAGCTTGTCCAGTAGCCTAGGTTGTTTAGTACTCTCCTCTTGTTCTCTCTCTCCTCCAGTTGTCACAGGTTAAAACCCCGGTCCATCCCCCATTACACATCACCACATTGCTTCAAATGGATTAAAAACCCAAAAAATATGTCTGGTATATTTTTGTTTTACTTTTCTATGACATTTAATAAGGTAATTATAATTAATGACCTCCATTACTTGGGTTCAATGTTGCCAGGTTTCCATCTTTCTACTTAATGCATAGGGCTAGGTGTCTCTTATGCTATTTATTTCTAATCTGTTTCCAGTTTCCAGTAACTGTTTCCAGTTTCCAGTAACTGTTTCCAGTTTCCAGTAACTGTTTCCAGTTTCCAGTAACTGTTTCCAGTTTCCTACTCACCCCAGTCTTCCTTCTTCTGAGTGGTATTAGTAAAAATTTGTTTCCAGTTAATATCATTCTGCTATTTGCAAGTTCTTTCACTTGTTTCCAGGTGTTTCCAGTTTCCAGATCGTTTCCAGTTTCCAGCTCTGTCTTTTTTCTGGCTGTTTAAAGATTATCAGTACTTTTTGAGTTAGTGGAAAATGTAATTTTTAATTAACAAATTGTATTTGCTTAACAATGTAATTGCAATTCTTATAAAATAAATATAACTTTCCCGATGCTTGTTAAAAGGGGGTGTTGAAATAATGCATTTCGAACCGATGACCTACTATAAATAATATTCGAAATAGTGCATACCACCATTTCGAACTAATGAACTACCCAAAATTAAATTCGAACTACTGATAAACCATGCAGTTCGAACTAATGTCAACCTGAGTTCGAACTAATGCTTTACTCTTCTATTCGAATTAAATATGTACTAAGATTCGAACTAAGTAATGGACGTCATTCCAATTAAGGATACAAACTTATCACCCTTTGGAATAGAAATATCTAGTTTTATATACGAGTATATATTAGTAACTAGGCATTGTTAGTAACTGTTGCGCTAAACGGTGTAAATATGGCGTAGAGTATTAATATTTGAAAGAAAATAATTATACTGAATTGTCATAAGATAAGTCATTTGAGGTACTATCAACCTACTAATCTGATAAGTAGCAGTATTGGTCAAATATAAGGATTAATTCCATGTTAGAACAGGCTCGGCATGAGTCAATAAAATATCTCATAACATTAAAGTGATTAAACATAACGTTTCATTAAAATTTCACGCCTGTATCACGTTCAAAATCACCTGTTCGCACCTGACGACAATAAACTACATGCAAGGCTGTAAAAATGCGTCATTCACAGCAAAGCACAATGCAATATTCGGCTTAAAGATGTTATCTCAAACTGTATTAAAGGGTTTGTCAATGAATGGAATAATACAAGCCTTGGAATAATATATATATAGGGCAGCTTTTTGAAAAATGTCTACCGCATCAGTTCCACGGTTGAAAAGGGTAACCTAAGATTTTATTCCCACTTCTTTTATTTATATTTTATTTTGCAAATATTATCTCCCTTAACATTTAGACTTCCAGTAGAACTGCCTGTAAAGTAGGATACTTTGATTATAACAGGACACTCATGGGTGTCTGACAGAATGCATTGGTCTTGGCTGCTGCTTGTAGTTGACGAACACAGACGTGTATCGGTAGTCCCAGAATCAACCTACAATTAAGTGTGATACAAATCACGGGCATGACGGAATTAAACCAACAATATGCAATAATGTCATAAAATATATTAATAGGGATGATCTATAAATATATATCGACAACTTCACATAAATCACATAAGTCCTTTCCGCATTATTTATTGAGTGAATGAAAGGTCGATTAAACTGAGGGTAAATTTTTGCTTACTAATAAATCCAAATCGCCGTCTGTAGTTGTTAAAGTGACAATCAGATTTTGACACGAACCCTCTTCACACATGACTTCAAATGCTTTAATCGTCCCCTCAGATTTTGACTCCATGGGAAATTCTAAAACTTAAGTTATAATAACTTTATTTTATAAGTTTTATATTGGTCTTACCCCTTTCCTGTACTGGCAAGCACCTTCAAAAAAGGAAATATTGGCATTAGTATATGCTGTTATCGAGCTTATGTGATTTTTTTTTAATATTTTACTAGTGATCTCTTATTGCATATTTTTGGGCACTGCCTTTCGGTTCATTCACTATTACGCTAAATTTGCAATGTTTCATCATCATGCCGCAGGGGAGATCCAACCAAAATCTTCTGGGTCGAAGTCAAGCGACTTGCAAATATGGCTACCACGGCCCCCCATGTGAAATATTATACCTTTTGTAGCAATCCTTATCCTGATACGCTTTATCCGAAGTAGGGCATTCCTCTCCTCCAAATTGTGGATGAGGTGAATTGCAATATCTATGCCGTCGTTTGTTACCAAAGTTACATTCGTCCAGATTTAGGCATTGCACGTCTTCCCAAGACTCCCATGTGGACCACGAACCTTTGACTATAAATGATGCATAATGTAAATAGTGCTAGGGGTTAAAAAAAATTAAATATGAACTATGAAGCAGTTTAGATTAATTTGATTGCTGCTGCAATAGCTGTGAAATGCTCTCGTTCCGTTTAAAACTGGCATATGGTGGTAACTTACTATTTTACTATATTTGCTGAGGACAACTTTTTCACATTTCCTTTATGCAAGACCCGGCTAGACTCACTTCAATAGTGTTAGAAATAATTAATTTTTGATTTCGAAACACTATAAAGTATGCGTACGCACCAATCAAATACAGCTTAGAAAATGCCCAATAGGGGGTGTGGCAAAAAAGACTGCTCAGATCAGAAGGAAACCCCTTTGAGTTTTAAAAATATTATCATCCAAGTTCTAACAATTTCCTTAACCAAAACTCAAATGTGTTTGGTAGCAGTCAGGAACAGCTTTCAGCATAAGATTTGAGCAGTCTTTTTTGCAGCGCCCTCAAGCGGAATATAAGATCCTAGCGTACGCGCATGATCCGTATACTTTATTAGAAAGAAAAAGATAAGAAAAAAATGGGCTCTGGAATAAAAAACCAACAATAGAAATGTAAAAAAATATTCAAATGTAATTTAGGTCTCATACATATATTAAATTTATGCAAAATTTGCATTTTGTCAGGCGCCGGGATTTCTAGCACAACGTGCGCCTCCTTCTCTGTGTTGTTTGTTAAACATGTTTTACGAGAGATAACTCTCACTTTACCAGTCCTGTCAATCTAAAAACATTTATGAAAGTAATATATTTTAGTGAAAGCACTGTCTTTTGACACTATGTCATTTTAAACTCACGGCCCTTATAGTCAAACTCATTTTGCATGCCTAAAGTTTCAATGGAGAGCTCAGTTGTCCGTACTCTGAGTTTTTGGAAGTGCTAGATAGTGTCTATTAACAATGAACTCCTGATTACAGTTAGTCAATACTATTGTAATATGCTCAATATATGATAGAGCAACCGTATGGAAAGTGAATACTGCGCAAACGATCTCAAATAACAAATAACCTACCTGGGCAAGATCGAGATTACAGTTAACATGCTCAACACCAGAACCATTACATTCACCGTCGCAAGATCGAATCCTTGATTTTAGAGTTGTTACTCCACAAGATGCTGTACAATCACTCCACTCAGACCATTCAGTCCATGTTGGCGGAATTTCTATAAACAAGCATAATTATTACCTATTCGAAGGATTTAACCATATACATACCTGTGCAGTTATCCAGAAGACAGTTGTTGTGTTCAATACCGATTCCATCACAGGGAGTGCCAGAGCAATGTCTGGTTCTACTCTGTAGTCCTTGACCACATGTTTGAGAGCATTGGCTCCAAGAGGACCAATTCGACCAGCCAATGTCTGTAAGAAATTGTAATTGTCAACTGGTAATGCAAATGGAACTGTTTACCACTTACTCTTAATGGAGCAATTACCAAGATGGCAAATACTTAGGTCATTTCGTTGTCCCTGACATTCAGAACCTCCATTCACTGGAGCAGGATCAGAACAGGTCCTACTCCTCAGCCTGGATCCAGCGCCACACGTCCGGGTACAAGGAGTCCATAGACTCCAGCCTGACCAACTTCCATTTGCAACAACTATTAATAAGTGTTAATATTTTAACATTGTTAAAAATATATATAATTATTACCAGGGATATTGCATGCTGCTCCCTGGCAGACAACAAACTCAATGTTTCTGCCAACACAATACTCAGTGGTAGTGTCATTATCAGTTGCCATGTTCCGACAAAGCCTCCATCTCATCTTGCTCCCTGATTGGCCACAGGATGCTGTGCAAGGTGTCCACATTGACCAATCAGTCCACGCCCCTCCAGTCAGTCTTGCTGGTGTACTTCTCATATCTGGTTGTAAAAAATACCACTTTAACGACTTCTTGCTTTGAATGTAAGCTCAATATTTTACCTTCAGTCTGTCCCATGAATAGCCAAGCCACACAGACCCCGATTGCAACAAGGAACACTGGCCACAGGACATATTTGGCAGCAGTAGCCACAAATAGTCGGGTAGGGCTCTTTCCAGGCTGGGCCGGGGGGATTTGGAGAACAACCTAATCAATAAAAACGCCTGAATTATTGCTTACTAAGCTAATGTTAAGAGGCAGCATATTTGGCTGGGAATCTGTTAAAGGGTTTTTTTTGGACATTTCTTATCAGTTCATTCGCCATTACCGCAATGCTACCTATTTTTCATACATGTGCTGCAAGGGTATTCAACCCAGTATTTTTTTGTTACGCTGTTGCCTCTTGATCATTTGAGGGGTATGAACATAGCGCTACGCTCTACACTACAGGGTGGCTTTGAGTAAAAGTGGTATATAACCTCTGAAATTTTGGCTAACCCCCCAACGCGACGACGCTGATCATTTTTGGACTTCATAAGCAAATCGATATCTCGCACCGTTATGGACTTACCAAGGGGGTCCCACTCTAGAGCCTGCTACACTACTAGGTCTTGATACACTACATGGTCAAAATCGACGTGAGATGCCCTATATGGATTAAATTTTGGTTAACCCCCCAACACGACGACGCTGAACCTTTTTGGACTTCATAAGCAATTCGATATCTTGCACCGTTATGGACTTAGTAAGTACAACCTATTCTGGAGCCTGCTACACTACTTGGTCTTGTTACACCCCGAGGCCAAAATTAGCCAATATGGCTCAAAGTGAGGTGAATTGATCAATATGAGGATGCTAAGCATTTTTTGACTTGATAAACAAATCAATATCTTGCACCGTTACTGAGTTACAGGGTGATCTCTCAATTTACACAATACTATTAGGGTAAAATTGACCATATTTGGAGAACTTGGCTTAAATTCTGGCTATACAAAGAATGAGTATAATTAATGTGAATTATAAATGCATACCAAGGAGATACTGCATACTAAATTTTACTCTTACAGCTAACACACAAATTTATTATCCTAAAGTCCAGTATAATACTTAATATCATACCGGGTAACTCAACTTTTTGCAACACTCTTTCCTCTTAAATTTATGATAATATTTTAGTGCAAATGTGTACATTCTTGGTATCAACTTGAAGGAAATTTACCACTGTCAAACTTTGGGTTATTCAATTGTAAGAATTAATCCCTTTATATGACACTGTGTTATTATAAGCATTTTTCCCTCACGCAATTTTTCAGGGTTCGACCAGTTCCCAATGTGGTATAGTCTTCATAACCATATTGGGAGCCCTATTGTTAAATGGTCTTTGTTTATTGGCTTTTATATGGTCATTAACACAAACTTTTTTTAAACTGTTAATATTTAATAAACTGGCAATATTTATTTCCACTGCAACATTTCATTGCTTGGAGTGCTAAAGATAATGCCAACTTTTAAAGTTATTTTAGTGGGGATATTACATATAAATATTGCCAGACTGTAGCACTTATTAAGGCCGCTCCCAGACAGGCATTTTTGCAGGAAATATTTCCGGAAATATTTCCTCCTCAGCCAAGCAGCTGGGCCGTGAGTGCGTGGAAATAAATTCCTCCCTCTCACTCACTCACAGCCCTGCTTGCCTGGCTGAGAAGAGAAATATCACCGGAAATATTTCCTACGGTAACGCCTGTCTGGGAGCGGCCTAATAGGCAAAAGAATCCGCATGGTACCAATTTTTAGTCATGTTAATTAGGTGTATTAGAAACTACAGTTGGTACTATTTAAGTGCATTTCACATTTCAGTGAGTTCAAAAATGAAAGAGCTTCATTTTGACACCAATAATTGAGCTATAATTGAGGCTTCCTGAGTTATAGATAAAACTTCATGCATAAAAGTTGAATCACCCGGTAGATTGACTTAAATTAATTACTCAGCAAGAAATAATTATTAAATTAAAAATCTATATAGTAGTACTATTGTGGATCTGGTTTGGTACCATTAATATAAAAATACTAGGTAGCAAGCGCATAGTTCATACAAAGATATCTGAAAATCTCCAAAATGGTGTATCTGTAAGATTGTATGACATCTTTTGTACAGTCTGACTTTAGTCCTACACAATGCTGTTCAATTAATTATCTATTTTGCTTGATACAACACCATTTTGACACTTAGTCTATATTTACGCATCCGTATTAGATCACATGAAGAAAAATCCTTCGACTTAAAAGCATTAATCATTCGCCATTAGTCCAACAGTATATCATAGTACTTCAAACACATATTTGACTTAAACACTTTTGCTTAATTTGATGTAATCAAATTTCGTTGAAGCAAAACCCATTGCACATGACCAGTATTTAATAACCTTTGAAATACATTTTATTGTATCTCTTATGATATACGTAGGAGCAGTACTTATGTATTAGATCATTCTGTCCATTCTGGGACACTGTTGAAGAATTCTGAGACTGCGTACTGCAACTAGTAATCAATTTAAGAGCTGTAAATAATGTATCATAATTTGTGTGTTTATGTTACCCCGGACTGAGTTGTTTTCTCGGCAGGAGGCAATAAAGGAGAAAGAAGACACTCTTGTGTCAGCCATTGAATAGACCAGAAGTTACTTTATCACAAAGCTTCTCATCCGCAAAAAAATGGCACACATACCTCTCCTTTTTATAGTTCTCATTACACCAACTAACTTAATAAAGGTTGAATACATAAATTTGTTTATGAAGTCAAGAAAACACAAGTACTTCTTTATATTGTTAAATATAACTACTTGGTCAAATCAATGAAAAACAGCATGTCCAATTTTGGCAAATGGTTTACATTGTAGAAAGCCTATATACTATGGCTATGTGGCACCAGCAGTGCCAGTACCAATGTTTAATATCCCAACCTACATTTTAAGCTCTTTTGTAGAACCCCTGTAGCACCCTTACCCTGTAGCTCCATAATGGTGAGATATATCAACTTGCTTATGAAATCCAAAAATGTTCAGCATAGTCGCGTTGGGGGGATATAAGAAGTCCCAAAAGTTTCAGAGCAAACAGAGCCATTTTATGGTTTAGTGTAGCAATCACATAACCAGACCCTGTAGCTCCAAAACGGTGAGATATATCAACTTGCTTATGAAGTTCAAAAATGATCAGCGCTGTCGCGTTGGGGGGTTAGCCAAAATTTCAGAAGTTCCAGAACAAATTTACACCAATTTGGCCTGTAGTGTATAGTGTAGCAGGCCTGGGAGTGGGACCCCTCTGTAGCTCCCTAATGGGGCAAGATATCAAACTTCTTATGAAGTCCAAAAATGATCAGTGTAGTCGCGTTGGGGGCTTAGCCAAAGTTTCAGAAGTTTAAGAGTATCTATAGAAAAAAAGAGCAGTAGTGTACAAGCAGCCTACAAGTTATAGGACGCTTGGTAGTGTAGAGCGTAGCGCTATGTTCACAACTTCACACCCTTCTTTTCTGCCATGTTTCAAAATACTGAAAAAGGAATGATAGTGCAACGAAAGGAGATGAAAAAGGTCTCTCTACATAGTTTTTTGAATTATTATTATTTGCAAGTTCCTACAGGGAAACCAAACGGATCACCAACTCTGCTTAGCTGCTATATACAGCCCAACAATATAGGCCCCTAAAAAAGCACATATGTGTCTTTCTTTAGCCTCATTGTGTTTACTTTGTAAAGATCAAGAGGATTATTGACAACAAATATAACTGTATACGAATTCCTTTTTGCTATTTATTATCCGTGTTGGATGTGAAACAACATCAAAGATTAC
>LR142415.1:0-10505 GCA_900659605.1 Tisbe holothuriae | reverse complement strand
CTCATTGGCTGAAACGAAATACTTAGCACTAAGGAACACCTTAGGAACTGCTTCAGTTTTTTAATAATTGGACTCAGTTTTATACGTGAGCGAAAATCCAGTTCACGTTGCGCCTAAGAGCTCAGAATGACGTTTCTTGCTCCCTCCACTACCAAGTGCTTAGGGCGTTTTTAAGAGTCTCTGAATTGCAGTGGCATGCAAAAAGCGTCTTATCCGCAGTAGTCGTTCCTATGTTTTGGGATCCGTTTCTAATCGTCTTAATAGCTCTCAAATATCGCTGACTGAGAGGGTTTTGTTGCAGTGTTAAAGTGTTATTTATTGCTGTTCGGGGGAAGGCGTGAAATGAGAATTATAGAAAAGAAGAGGTATAAGCGCTTTTTGGCCACCGCTTTTTATTATTTTGTCATTCATTGCCAGGCTCCTTGAGGTTAAAATATTCAGTTCCGCCTAGAGAAAATATTATTATTTTCATGGACGCTTCTTGCAATACTTTTTGCGTGAGTGCGATCAGCTCAATCAGGGGGAGACGGAAAAGTTTATTTTGCCGGAAAGAACCCAAAAAACTAGGCAGCCAAAAACTTATATATTTTGAGGCCAGCACTATAAACCCTTTCATTTTATATGCGCGCGTATACCTTGCATAAACTTTTTAGAGGGGGAAGAAGGCTTTTGTGCCGCTTTTTATGAGCATTTTAAAATAACCCCTAGTAGAAAATGCTCATATTTACTCAAGCCAAGAGTTCAAAAATATGTAAACACATTCATCTATAAAGCCGGAGGTCATAATACTTCAGCATGTGTGTACACATCTACATTAACACATTTTAATAAATCCTTCTTTGCTGTGTACACGAAAATCGGTCGACATGATTTACGATATATTCTAGAAAACAACATTTGAAACTTTTTTTATATTTTCACTCCGCTTACGACGTCATCAGAGACAAATTTGCTTGAGTGAGTGTCGAAAGCAAACGTCGCCTTTTTTAGACGAGGAAATTGAGAAACGACGTCAACGAGAAGGATAAAATATATATACCATTTGGGGTTAAAATGGTCTCTATTTTGCTTTAAAAGAGAGAGACATAATTATGGAAATGTTTATCACATTGCGCACATAACTTGTGTAATACCGTACATGTCTTCTTATGCTTCAATATTGATATTTGTACAATAAAAGGCATTTAAAATGATACTCTTTGATAGCGCAGTTAGCGTCACCCATTATTCACCGATAAGTTCTCGCTTTAAAGTCAAGACTCTTTCACACCATCTCGATTTTGTCTGAGTCCCTTTAGAGATCACAACGAAACCTTCTTAAGGAAATGAAAAACCTCTTTTTCTCCATTGTAGACGACTCTACCTTCCGCATAAAGAGCCGATAAATCTTGGACGATTTCTTACGTGTCAGCTCCTTATATCGTAGCGAAGAGGAGGATCCCACTCAAATATGAGGAGCAAAAACAACAAAATCATGCCTCACCAAAAACCGGGTCTTGTTAGTGCCGTATGAAATATGTCTCAGACATAAAATTGGACTTTTGTTATGCCGGACAAAGCTCTTGTGTGCTTGAGCAATGTTCGGAAGGATTAGTTGCTACAGAGACTCTGAAAAAATAAGGCATGCGTAACAAGTGGAAGAATGTTCTTGCATGAAAATATTCCTTCGTTGTTGTTGTGTACATATTCATTTCTGCCGTTTCCTGTGTACATTGGCAAAAAGTCGATTCGAAGAAAGTGGGACCTCTTCTCTCTCTCTTTGCCAAAGAAGGCATGGGTGGAGGAGGGGAAATAGTTGTTCAAACAGACTTTGCCAAAGAGATCTAAAGAGAGCGCGAGATCCCAATCTACATTTTCTTCTTTGCAGACGGAGGAGAAAATAATGCTCTGATTGCACCTGTGTGTGAACTACTAAGATGATGCCTTATACGGTGGCAGGAGTATGTTGATTATTCCGCTTTAAAATAAGCCCGCATACTTCAAAAAAGCTAATAAAGTCTTGAGGGAAAGTTGTATTGAAAGAAAAACAATCATTTGACAGATGTCGATAGCACCAAAAGTTCCTCCCCTTATTTTGACAGAGGAAAAACGTCAGCGATAAGGCAGAATTTTTGGTCAGAAAACGCACTTTATATGTCGTCTCCAGCATCAGATCGGAATCAAAGGAAACCGCAAACACTCTTCTTCTCTCTACACAAAGCTGATCCTCTGAGGATCAAGCAAGAACTCTTTGTAAGATATCTTGTGTGACATACAATGCATTCGTCTAATCTTCCTTACTCTGATCTCGTTGTTTTTGAAGATTATTATGCCTTTGATGAGTAGTATAATGCGCACAAACACTTCCTGTATAATCTTGACCAAACACAAAAGCACTATTTTCTAGTTGCATTAATTCTCCTTTCAGCTCAGCTTGCTTGTTGCTTCTTCTTCTTCTTCTTGTCGGCGGCCAACATTCAGCTGTCGCGACCACATCGAGATGCTGCCCAGCTCAAATCTTATTCTAGGCCTCAACAACTAACAAACACTCATTATAACATTATTATGTGATATGTCAACTCTTTCTCTTCCTCAGGTGCTTGCTGCATTCAATTCTTCTTCATCAACACAGCAGAGGAAACAACAAGACTACTCAGCTTCTTCCTCGCACTCACACATCCACTACTTCAACTTCCTTCCTTCTCCTCAAGCTGCTCAACACTGAAGAAGAAGAAGAATATTAGAAAGAGGCAGGAGAGCACTTTTTCCACCAACAAACTCTGCTAGCTGCTAGTGCTGGAGGAGTACATATACACGACAGGAGCTGAGGAGGAGGAGGCTCACTGCTCTTGCTGAAAACTCAGCTCACTGCTGCAGGCCGGCAGGAGAAGAAGAAGAAGAGATGACTGCTGCCGCTCAAGACTGTAGCTTCACTGCTGTTGTTCCTGCCTTTTTACGCTGAGGGGAGGAAGAAGAAGAAGACTTATAGAGGAGGGGGGAGGAAGAAGAAGAAGAAGAAGGGAGAGAAACTATCAAGCTCCTCCAGCAGCCAGCCAGCAAGTCTTATAGGCATACTTTGCTCACTCGCTCGCTCGCCCTCGATCCGCCTCCTCTTGGCCAAAAGGGGGGATGGAGTTGTTCGTATACATAGCAGCACACAGCTGTCAAGATATGCATATCAAACATCGCATTGTTGTTGTGGACACACGATAGTATTGACTTGTCAACTTGCGGTGTAATATTGCATGCCGAAATACATAACAATGCAATGCGCCTTTCTAACCCTTTCTAAAGGACGGAGAGCCGTTTCTTCCTTCTTCCAGAATTGAGGCTGAATACATGTCTTTAGAGGCTGTTTGTGAGGGGAGGGCAGCATCTGAGGTCGCGCTTTAAAAAGGCCGGCCGGGGAGGTCGCTGCTCTTCCTCCTCCTCCGGCGAGCGCTTGCATTAAACACCGTCTACAGCCGGAACAATTGTCTTTTGCAAATAACACGGCCAATCAGTGATGCTAATTCGGTCCCCTGATGCTCCTATTCTATATTCATTTTTGTTGTATGTCCTGCTTTTGAGGTCTCTCTTTGGCTTGCCAACGGAAGGTTATGCATGAATAATGGGGTTCAGTGGGAGTATGTATATATGACATTATTCAGATGGTGTATAATAATAAAGAGAGGGAAAGAGCAAATATTATGATATACTCTACCGTATAGCTATAAATATTCGTGTTTATAGCTCTGCCAGTCGTAAAAAGGTCGGTTCCTTTTATTACGCATTTGCACCCCTTTCTTGAACTCTTTCATGGTCTGAATATTTAGTGGGCTATTATCTGATATACACACCTTAGTCTGTGTATGATATCATCATGCAGCTGCTGTGTACACACCCAAAAAGCCAAGACGATGCAGAAGACATCAACCTTTTCTTTTCTTTCTCCGAGGAGAGGAAAAAGTTTTTCTTTACCGGCCTGCTTTCTTGAGTTAAATAAGATTTTGTAGAGACCACTCTTCAAATGGAAAGTGGAGAGAGGTTTCGAGAGCTGATCATGTATTTTGCGAATCAAAAGTTCCATTAAATTTAAATATTAAGTAATGTATCGTACCAAACCTAATATTATCAGTATATTCATTTTAAATCTGATCAATGTCTAACACATAATAAATAAATTATTGGTCACCAATGATACTCAGTGTGTTAGGTTAAGGTACAATTTTTATTATTTTCAGGTTATTGATCATCGTTATCTGTGTTATATTCATTTCTAATAAAAACTCTATTCATTTTAAAGCTTGCAACTTCTTCTTTAGTACACTTGGTTTACGGTTATAATATGCCCAATTTATATACTTCAGCCTTCACTGCCGCATCGAAGTCAGCTGGATAAGCCCGAAGAAGGTGTGCGCGGGCAGCAGCACAGATGCCCGACCGGACTCCAGATCGCGGACTTGGAGCTCATCTCCACGTTGAAGGAACCGGACCCCGCCGGTGAAGCAGGTGTTGGCCTTGGTTGTCTGGAACAATAAAAGTGTATGATATCGTAATTTTAAGACGCAATATTTACATGATTTACCTGCTGCTTGGTATGCGTCATAACAGTGCACAAGAGGAATGGGTCATCATTAGCAAATACTTGGTAGGCATTCACATCATGCTCATCTAGGTAATTGATCTGGAAGGTAGTTGTCATATGACCATTAACATGCACGGATATTAGAGTAAGTTTTCTCCACCTGTGCGTAAACATAGTACAACCCAGCCTCCGAAATCCGCATCTTCCCATCCCTGGACATGGGAAAGTCCTTATTGGCTCCCAACCTGGTCACCCATCTGGCAGGCGCCCACCTCCGATACGCGCCATTCTCCTCATTCTGGGACAAGCCCACCCCGCCGTAACCATGCGCACGGACGCTCGTCCGCTCCATGTCCCCCACATAGTGGACCGCCTTCAACCCTGAGAACTGACTCGAAACACTGCCCTCATGTCTGTTATGCAGTCGTCGTAAGTTCTTAGATGAGCTGAGCATCTGCCTACGGTGCTGCATGCGGCGCCGGTGGCTGAGGGATCTGGTGGCCGCTCGGTTTCGGGCGGCGCGGGCTTCAAAGCTGCTGCTGTCGCCCATGCTCGTCTTGAACTCTGAGGAGAAGCTCGGTTTAGACCGCAATGGTGCTGGTGGGGGTGGAGTCTGGTGCTCAGTTGGCCGAACAACTCTCAGCACAGGTAGAACACCGTTAACTTGGTAACCAGTTTTGGTATGGGACGTCTAGAAATAGTGTATATTATAGGAAGAAAAATAAATGAATAAATATACTATTTACCTCGTTTTTCTTCTTGATTGGCGTGTGCATCGCCCTGTTCTTTGTGGGTAAGTCAATGGCAGAATTCTCACGTGATCCACTATTCTTATTCTTTCTCTGAGTCTTCGATGAAGCCCTAGGGTAGGAATCACGGTATGCGGACTTCTGGTCGAAATGGGTGTTGAGATTATGCCGAGAAGATTGCGTTTCTACCCAGGATGCGGAGGTTCTGAAATGGCAACGGAGAGCTTCTACAACCTTCCACTGACTTATTATTTTAAACATACCTATGGTGCGGTTTAATGGTCCTCTGCCCATTCATACTCGCCCCTCCGACCTGCGGAATCTCATTCTGATTCCTGTGCTGGAACCACGCGTCGTAGATCCGAAGTCCCTCCGTGTTCTGAGCCTCGTTGCCGCTGTAGCTGTTGCCGACGACGATGGGGACGCCGTCCTCGGCGAGGTTGTGCGGGTCCTCGATCTGGCGCTTCAGCCGGCGGAGGACGGAGGCGTAGGCCTAAAATGAAGGTTTATTTAAAAGAGATATTCATAGTTACTGTCCTTGATAACGCTATTGGACTCTTTTGTAAGGTAGAATGAATCTGATGATATTTGCCACATGTGGACCTGCAAGTGCTCCAACCACGATCTACTCTATTTTGTATTTTGTGACCATGAAAACATATAATATCAAGTTTGACCATTATGTTCTTCTCAGTAGAGATCAAGCATGATGTGACTATCATGTGTATTTAAACAGAATCTTGCAGAAAATTGTTGTATTTAGATCCAAACACTGTGTGCCCAGTGCATCATATTGCCTTGCAAAGGATGGGTTATTTTAGGCATAATTATCCCTCTACTTTATAGTACACGCAATAAAGTCATTTAGATTATAAAAATGCCGTAAACCGCATATGGAATAACATTGAAAAGTGTTAACGCCCTGAAATGCCTCAACCATTTAGATTTTCCCATATTTATTAAGACCTCCTTTAATGTTTTTCCGACAATAATCTCTGATCTTTCAAATGCTTATATAATAAATAATATTAATTGAATGCCCTTGAGTGAAGAAAACTTTGATGGCAATTCCAGACCCTATAATCTTAAGCTGTCTGCCAAATACGTCTGATTAACACATGAAAATGGAGAACGAAGGAGGGAATTAAAATGCAAGAGAGAATCGAGATGAGGTCGGCGGCAGTCTCGACTCTCGACAGATTGATGTGCCATACGCGGGTTCTCCTACAAGATAAGAAGAACGCACCCAAGTAGGCTGATTTCAATTTTATACGTATATAAGAAAATAGTGCTTTGGCTAGAAATATAATAATCTGTTGGAAATGCTAATAAGGTTAATGTTGCCACAGATTCAAAAATAAATAACATAATGACCAATTGCTCGCCTGAAATTTACTCACAGCTTTTTTTTGCATTAGGCTTTTGACGTGCCTTTAGGCCGCTCCCACATTGGAGGATTTGATAGAGTATACTCCGAGTATCCTCCTTCTTTTTGGAGTATACTCAGAGTTTCCTCCTCTTTTCAGAGTGTACTCGGAGTATACTCCTCCCTTTAGGAGTATACTCGGAGTATCCTCCTCCCTTTAGGAGTATACTCGGAGTATCCTCCTCCCTTTAGGAGTATACTCGGAGTATGCTCTTCCGAATCCTCCAATGTGGGAGCGGCCTTAGCAGACTTTTTGTTTGCCACTTTCTAAATCATATGCTACAAAATTTTCATTATTATCACATATAAGTCGAATCTTACCTTCTCCTCCTCTTCAATCCCTTCCCCATCTACACCATCCTCACTATCATCATAGTAGTCCGTGTCCAAGCTCCTCTGCAACACCTCCACGTCCCGCATCAGCAACCCCACGGCCTCCTGCAACGCAGTCACCTCCCTCGCACGGCTCCAATGCAACCACAAATCAAGGCCTACTAATGCACCGATCACACCCAAGGTCACTAGCAAGGTCACGGTCTTTGTTCTGGCCTTGGTGGATTCGACGACTAGAGGCCGCCGTAGAAGCTGCTCCTGTCCCGACTTGTCATAAGCCATCTTGAATATACTGATCGAGCTCTCCGGCGTCCGGGCCTCGTCTGAAGAAGAAGAAATCGAATCTCTTTAATGATGCCAAGCAGTTCCTTTTGCGGACACTTCGTTTCTATTTTTTAACCGGCTGAGCGCACAGTTTGACTCGGTTCAGAGGCCCAAAATGTTGTTCTTTTCGGACGGCGGCGCATAACACACGATGATGATGCGTCTGAAAGTCATGCAAATGGGTGGATTTTGATGCTTTAAATAAAAACAAAATAGATGTTTAACCCTGAGAATCAATCATTGCTTGTATTTAAATGTTTAAATGCACTCGAATTCGTCCATAATAGTCATCCACACTCATACGATTCATGTTTTTCACCCTGAGACTCCATTCCATATCTTGTTGGCGCCTCTCTTTGGATTTATTAGACTCCGCTTCTATGATGATTGTTGTTGTTGTTTGCTGATGATGTCAAACGAGATCTACTTTTGGATGAAAGAGTTCTTCTTTCTTCTCATCATCCCATTTTGGGGGGAGAAGAAGCTTACATGCGATTAAAGATAGGATTTCGATAAGGTGCACTTGATGGCCAAAGATAATATATGGCATCCTGGTATAAAAGTACTCAGTCCTTAACACACACAAAACACTGGTAAAAAAGTACTATGCATCTTATGGTACACGTTAAATACTTCTTCGTACTGTTACGCATATTATAATTTCTTGATATATTTTGTCAAGGATAAGCCAGTAGGATTGTTAGCATAACATTCTATATTTTTGTTAGTTAATTCAATAACCAGCAACAGTCGTATAATCATGTCTGAATAGGCCTACTACCATCTCTCTGCGGGGAGCACTATAGGCTAATTATGAGTCTTTTCTACCTCTTTCTTCGTTTTCCAAAAAGGGCCCGTGCTCGATTACAACAACAGACCCAGAAGGGTGTAGCAATGTTGCTTTGGGAGCCCGACGGGAGATTTTGCCTTTTACGGAGGAAGAAAAGGGGCTGAAATTAAACTCCATAAATTGTTTTGTTGCTGTTTGGAGGCCTTATGAGCAACATTCTGTCTATAAAATTGTACTCTTGAGTCAGTCATTTACATGAAGTTTGTTATTTGAAGAAAGTATATATTCAGAACGAAAGACAAAGCTTTGTTTGCGTTTGGCACCACTCAAAGATTATTATAGGCCCGTTTGAGTGTTTTTCTTGTAATCGCTGCATACATTATCTTGTTTTCTCCTGTCTCTAAACCTGAGTAATTGGTCACTTTTACACAGGGTGAACAATTTTAATGTGTAAACAGCAAACTTTAAAAAATATAAATAGGCTAATAATTTGATAACAAATGAATTTACTTTTGAGCTAAGATAGCAATTATCAATTTGAACGCTCACCCTGTACAAATATTTTTATTTACCTGTAACATTTTTGTCCAAAGTTGTTCTCATTTTCACATTCTTGTTCTTCTTCTTCCTCAAAAGGGTGTTTGTTGCCACTTAAATATCTCCCCAGTTTGGATCTCAAATAAGATATTATGACGTCACATTTAAAAGAGTCTTTTTAATAACCATGTTAACAATGGGCGGATTCAGTTGCATCAAAAGAATCGTATCATCCATAGAGAACCATAAACAGACTTTATAACCGTTTGTCTTACGGTTAATTAAATGACAAGACAAATTACAGCAAATTAATCATTCATAAGTGCTAATAACATCAAGGAGAAAGTTAGTATTATCAATATTTCTGCATAATCCATCTTCCCTCTCGCATCTCTTTTCTCATTTATTGAGCCGTTTCCAGTCCTTATACGAAAGTCGTCGTTTGAATGATCGCGTGGGCCTCAGCTCAGAGAATAGCTTTGGCACGACAACCGAGCAGCGCAACGGCGGCAGTTTGGACAGATTGGAACTCACTCTTGTTAGCGAGAGACAGTTGGGATCGTTACAATATTCAAATTACTTTCTCTCGAAAAGTGAATTACACATTCAGTTAATTACTTTCATCATATTTAGTATACATAATAGAATAAAGTATTACCGCCAAATGACCCATTACATTTCATGACTGATTTAAACCTCTAGCATCCAAAATATTATTGAATGTGCTTGTTTTATACAGTTTTAAGAACATACGGTACATTGTGCTTGTTTTGCAATGGCTGCATTCAAATGCCTTTTTATCATCTCATTGAGATTTTTTTGCACTCGTATAAACATGCAATTTAGTGGGTGACCGAAAACAGTAGAGTGTGTATGGAAAATGCACTGAATAAATTGGCATTGTTCATGGGTTTGGCTTGATATCAGATAGGAGATTGGAGCCTCGTTATTGGGATAAAACACATGTAATTTGTGAGCAATGCACATGTCAATCGCCCTAAATCATGATCAAATATTCAGTAGTAACCGATGTATTATAGAAGTTTTGTATGTTAAGTAGTTCTCAACAAACACTCCATTACCAGATTATACGAGTATTGTCCATATCAAGCAAGTTATTGAGAAGTACGGTATGTATGTCATTCTAGCAGTATTTCCAAAAATGTTTCTTATCGCAGAAGCAACTAATTTAATTTTTTACTTATAATTAGCCCATTTGTGCGTTTATAAATGGGTGGTCGAACCCCGCATAATGTATTTTTTTAAATTCTGAAAACGAATTCCATGTTCATATTCTCGTGATAGCGCAGTTTCTTCGGTAGTAGCTTGTTCGATCAGTTCTCAATGAGCGCATTATTAATCGCCGTGAGCATTGGGAACTTGCCGCCGCCACACTCTCCCCTAAAGTCATCCAGATCCACGGCCCACACCATCACCCCGGCCAGCCCCTTCTCCACCGCGAACGCCGCCTTGCGCGCCACGCTCTCGGGGTCCTCGTAGCTCACCCACTTGTTGCCGCTGTACATGTACGGGACCTGGGCGGACTCGTCCTTGACCACGGTGAAGTTGGGGATGTCCTTGCAGAGCTCGTTGTACGCGAGGAAGCCGTTCTCGTTGGTGTATGGGCCCTTGGAAAAGAAAGAAGGGTTCATGACCACTTAAGAGAACCACGTCACCCGTTATTACCTTGTATTCCGCTTCCTTGTCAGTCTTCGCCCCTAGCCCATGCGCGCTCTCATCCTGGAGCACGAACGCCCTCCCATAGGCAGGCACCCCCAGCAGCGTCTTCTCCATCACGGC
>LR142414.1:0-10512 GCA_900659605.1 Tisbe holothuriae | reverse complement strand
CCTTCGCGTCGTCCTCACCCAGGACCCCGCCATGAGGCCGGACGCCGAGGCCGCGCTCAACCTGAAATGGATGAAGTAAAAGTTTGAAAAGGAGATTGAAGAAGAAAATGGAGAATAATTAAGTAAATATAAAATATCATTGAATATGGAACTTAAAGTGTTGCTTCTATATAACTATGTAGGTACACTTAAGGATTGCTCTAGGTACACTAATTTAGCCCTTCGTATATATACCATAATTCATATTACAAGCCATATACTAAATGTTACAGAATGCTTGCCAGTCTTCTTACGATACTAAAATATCTTACCTTTGAGTTTGAATTGGTCACGTTTCCTCCGTGCCCACTGTTGCGTGGCTCTCCACTCAGCTCACCCACAGCAAGGCCACGGTTAGCACCCGAGATGACATAAGGATCGTCAACAGCGCTTCCACCGAGGCCCTGGTCTGGCCACCCCACGGTCCATATCGTCTTCTCGTGCGCCTTGGGAACGAGATCGAATTAGATCACCTCGATACCCGAGGCGTCGAGTAGTCTGAGATGGTCAGCGGCTGCGCGTTTTAAGCTGCGGATTACTGGCGGGAGAAGGTGGCATCGCTGAGGTTGGGCGTGCAAGAGCCGCCCTGTTGTGCCAGCGGAGGACGTGGTCGAAGATGGTGCTGCTGCGGTCAGATGTCGCTGCAGGCGGGTCAGGGTGGCTTCGTTGAGGTCGGCCACGTGAAAGCCGCCCAGGTGAGCATCGTGTTCCAGAACGGCTTGGTCCACGAACTAAATATAATGAAAGTATAGAAGTTTAGAACGGTTTAAGTATTTGTTCATCCTTATCATGCTTTCACGTCCCCAGCACAAACTTAAATTCCAGTAAATGGTGAACCCTTGCAAACACTGGACGGACATCACCTTCAGCACGGAGCAACATATTGCTGTGCAGCTGCGTGGGTTAAAAAGTTAAAAAGAAGGTAAAGTGAACATGGAGAATGCCTCAGAATGGGAGGCTTCATTGACGAATGACGAGAACATGTATACGCGCGTCAACTGGGCCACTCGTCTATCAATAGCTGCCTGCAGCGCTGTAGCCGCGCCGCCTACAATGCCTTCAGTGCTGTGTCCTGTGCGCCCTCTGGCAGTATCCCAAGAACGTCCTGGACGACGAGTATGTCTGGCTTCTGTTCAGTCCCCTTGGCCCGAGTTCACAGGCTCTCCAAAGAGAACCCAGTTTGCAAAAGACGGCACATCATCACGTACGTCATCGGCAGTCTGCCGCCCAGCACGGAAGAGGTCATGATGCAGCTGGGGACCCCAGGGTGGGACCACAAGAACACAGGAGCTGTGCCCAATAACATCTGTGTCCCCAGTAGCTCCTTGTCCTTGAGGAGCTCCCTCCTTTTTCAGCGTCCTCAAGAATTTACAGCTACAAATGCATCAAGCTCTACAAGCTCCTTAGCTGTAATCAGATGAATGTCCATGATTTAATCATGGAAATGGCGTTAGCGCAAAATGACTGTTCCTTTGTTGTACTTTTGCATGGCTTTTCTTATTGCTCTCAGAATCGGCGAATGATTTCAATGTCTAGGGGCACGTGTTGGTAGCGAGGGTCAGTGCAGGCCGCGATCAGCTTCTCCTTCACTTTGTACTTTTTGGGCAGGGGCTTGCGGATTCTCCTGGACTCGCCGTAGCGCTCGGCCGCGATCCTGACCACCTAGTTGAAGAGGATGATGTTATTGACATTAAATTTAATTCGCTAAAAAACTTCTTCAAGGTATAACAGACAAAATAAGTATATCTTAGAATTCAAGTCTAATTCAGTAGTAGAACATTCAATTTCTTGCGGTGCCAAAAAGTCGCCCCCCTTGATAAAATCGGAATAGATTCAGGTGCTGTACTTGGGTTCCCCAAGGGGGTACAGAACCTAATTCAGATATCCACTTTCAACGTGTTTGTTTGAATCCTCGATTTAATCGGATTCGCTTTAGAGGGAGAAAGACTTCTTTTATGAAACTTCATTGACGCACATTCAGGTAATGGAGTTAAACTAATAGACAATTATACATTTTAAATCTTCCCGCCGTACATTGCGAATCCAGATGGCGTGGGCGTCCAAATGGTCCAAAAAGGCGGTTTAACGGCAAACTCAGGCCATTTTGAGTAACTTCTTATTCTCTTTTACCAGCATTGTAACAAGTTACATATGCATAACTATACTGTAACGGTAATTTTAAAACCAATTTAGTAGTAATTTTGTGTCGAAAAATGCCTTATTTTCTCCGTAAATGTGCTCCAAAGTTTTCATAAATATGTGTTGTAACGTTCCCCCTGCCCCTTTGCGTAAAAGCTGTGCTCAACCCGGGCAATGAGATAGGACGGGGTTACTCGGCTTACTGAGTTTCCTTCTTCTCCTTCTTTTTTCTGTCTCCTATGCCTTGGTCCGGCCCTTAAAACCTTTGTTGAGTTGCTGAAGGAAAAACATATAATTTTGTTAAATTCCTAAGTGCCATGCAAAAAATAATAATAAAGAAACCAAGCCCTTGTCGAAAAATGCGTCATTGACGTGCTGCATACTAGGGACGGTGACAGGATTATAGGCAAAATGGCCAGAAAAAAAAACAAAAAAAAACAATGAAACAATGTATGGTTTTTATTATCGTGTTAATTATGCTGATTCAGAGACAAATAGTAAACATGATTAAATATTTGGCTGTACAGTAAATAAAATTGCTAAATATAAGGATGCAGCCTAGTCACTTGGATAAACTTCGATACCCTGGTGTCCCTTCGAACAAGAGAACAGGAGGAGGGAACAGGGGGAACATTATGTATTTTATTTTGCGTTATTTTGTCATTTTGGATCTAAACTTGCTTTAATTAGGTCTATTATTGTCCCTAATGATGTGAGCAGGGAGCATTTTTCTTTTACTGCATTGCTATATAAGGGGGTTATCTTATATAATGGCCTCAATTGCCGGTTATTGTCATTAATGTGGAGAATTATATAGGCTCAGTACTTCATAAAGGGGACCTTTTGGACGCAAGCGCCATCTACATCAGATATTTGAGCGGGAAGATTTTAAATGTATAATTGCAGCTTCGTACCTCGGGATAGAAGTCCTTCCTCACCAGCAGCGGGTTGTTGACCACCTCCTTGACAACGAGGAAGAGATTGCCAATCTCATAGTCTTCCCACATGGCTTTGACGGGCGGGCGATCTTTGAGGATTCTCGTCGGAGGCGGGCCGCTCCAGCCGTACTGTTGCTGGCAGGCGGCGATGGCCAGCCGCAGCCTCTTCAGGTGCTTGTCACTCTCCGGCAGATCAAAGCGGCAGAAGCCTCGCCCGTCAAATCCGACGCTGGTCCGGAGGTTCTCTCGAGTCCTGGGAAGAAAACAGAAAGCGATATTTTGATGTCGAAGAAAACATCTTTAAGGGGACATCGAAGATAATATTATTATGCTTTCCCTCGCCGTGCTTTTCCCAACGACACATTTTGCAAAAAGATACTTGGTTCGAGTTGATACAGTGAGCATCAGTTTGTCGGATTAAACCAAGCGGATTCTTCTTCCAATTAAGATCCACCACGTTCAACTTTATAGGTGGCCGTCTGCATGGTGCTCTCCCTCTTCCACCTCTTCCTCTTCCCCTTGCCTGGGCCTGCCTGAGCTGAGTAGAGGGAAGATGGGTAGAGGAAGAATGGGAAGAGGGGGAGAGCATCATGCAGACGGCCAGGCCCCTTATAAAAGCTTTAGCGGGAGTTTAGCCTCTCCTCCTCCTACAACACGTTTCTTACCAGCCACCCTGCCGTCCGAACAGGAAGAGCACGGCCAGTTCACAGTCAGTGTAAGGCCCGTGCCCTGGGGACTGGACGATCTTGTCCTCGGGGAGGAGCTTCGCTAGCGTTTGCCGCAAGGGGACGTCGGCGTCACCGTAGCCGAACACGAAGTGCTCGATGGCATCGTCGGCATTTCCCGGGACTGCGTCGGCCATCCTGCTGGAGGGGTGGGGTGGAGGCTCTCAGTTGGCTGGGACACTGGGACGGGAGAAAATATTTTCTCCCTTGGGACTTTGGATTTTAATTTTCTGGTCTCTGGATTGTTTATTTTGTCTGTTTATTATACGGGAGGCTCAGCACACATGTTTCAGCTGCAAGCTCAGCCGAGTCAGAGAAACGTAAACAAGTGTTTTACGTTCTCTCTGGCCGAGTTCAAAAAGAAAGTCTCGGAGCACGGGAGCAGAGTAAATGTGCTTCACGCAATCTCTCTTCCTCCGCTCAGGAAGTCAGCGAGTAAATGGCGCGGGAAAAACATTCTCCCATCAGAGAAACGACGAGAATTTCGAGAAACTGCTCCCATGGCGGCTAATGGCGTGCTGTGTACAAGCCGAGCTCTTGCCATTTAGTCCATCATTTAATAATTTCATTGCAACATGCTGCATGTGTCAAAAGTTAGCATTTTTGCCTGGACGGGAGAGGTGCTAGAATGTTGCTCGTATCAAGCGATTCGCGTACATGGACGGGAAGATTTATGGGAAGGAGTTCGCCTTGGCAGACTTCATGCCTTTATCTCTGGCAATATGTAATAACCTCTTTTCAGTGCGTTTAAGCGCCTGCCCTTCACGTCCGAGGCCAAGGACAGGTTCATGAAGCCGGTGGGGCTTCTCATGCCGGGAGGAATGGCGCCTAATTGACCCAAACAACCTACACTTGCCATGGGCAATCGTGTCCTCAATCGCCATCCGCATCCGGAAGAAGATTCTTGACGGCTGGATGTCATTGGGCTCCGGACAGCTCGTCCTCCTTGAGCACATTCAGGAGTCCCCCGCATTCATGCACCATCAAATACACCCATGAGGGAGGGGTCTACAGGAACGTTATTAATATGAATAGCTCCTAGCTACGAGGAGGAGGGAGACGATTGCGAGGGTGGTGGAGTCCGAGGACCCGCGTGTGAGACCAGAGAGGACGGGAGGGAGGTCATGGACACGTTCAATAACCTGAACAGTGATTCGGAAAAGTGACGAGAGAAGAATTTCTAGTATTGAGATTGCCCTAAACCGGATACGAGATAAATATGTATATCAAAATACGTTGTTCCACTTCTTTAATGATTACAAAGCCACGCAAGCTATGCTTGCTCGAAAATGATTGTTCGAAAGTGTGTACACCGGTAAGTAACATCGCTGCAAAGTAGATTTTCCTGGAGGAAGCTAGCTGCTCATTGCTCACCCTTCACACTGTCAATCATTTATAAATCTTATATTCAACACGATTTCGTCCATATCACATGCAAGATTGAGCTCTCATCAAAGAGACTCCTGAGCATGACGGTCTGGAAGATGGCGGACATTGTGAGCGCCAGCAGATGCACCAGCGACCAGAAGTTGACACGCTCAAAGTTGTGCTCGGCCACGCTGCGGTCGCGGAACTCGTGCGCCCGGACCTGGTCCTGGTAGCGCCGGGAGTTGAAGAGATGCGCTCGGAGGCGCTTCAGGCTCGACTCCAGGTCATTGGTCTGAAATATATGTAGGTCGAGTAGTATCACGAGCAAACAATATGTCCGAACAATGAAGCCCGCATGATGGCTTTTCTACACTTCTGTGCAAGGATTGGGAAATTACATTGATTTTGCATTAATAACAATGATATTTGTTTAAAATGGTCAAGAATGACTTAATTCTAGGAATTACACCCCGAGAATTACAATTGCCATTAAAATAATCTGAATTACTTTTCAAATGTAATTCTTCCCAATGCTTGTGTACCTTCATATCATATTGCATATAGTCCTTGACTCCATGATTGTCTGGCAGCTCATCCTCCTCCGTGTCCTCCGCGTCCTCATCGGAGGAGAGCACCACGACTCCGAAGAAGACCACCTTGGCATTCGTCTTGCTGTTCTCGGAGCCCTTGTTGTTGAAGCAGAACTTGGCGTCTCCGTTGAGCGTGACCTCGGTCTCGTGGTGCGCCTCCGACTTGTGGAAGTCGACGAGGAGGGGGATGCCGTCCGGGCCGTAGAGGGTGAAGTCGGTTTTGAGAGTGTCGCGGGAACCGCCGCCGATCACCTGTTTCATATTTACATTATTCTAGCTTTCCAAAGGTTCTCAGTATCTTAAGCACCTGAAAATCAATTTCCAGCTTGTCCTTGACCTGCACCGGCTGGAAGAAGCATTCCTCCATATCTGGGGGCAAGATGAATGTCAACTCTTTATTGGCAGCATTACCCAGACAATATGGAAGCAAATAAGTTGATAATATTATCACTAGCAAAACTCGTTGCTTCGTCATTTTGGCACTGTTGATAAATAAAATGTACACGTTGCTCAATAATAAGAAAGCCTGGGTCAGAAAAATGTGAGCTTAATAATTCATATGGAGAAAATGATTCGGCGGTCAGGTAGATTAGATTTGACTTTCTTTCCCCGTTATGGGTCCGTGTATTTCGCAATATAAAGCTAAAATAAAGCTGAAAACTAATTTACAATGGTGACTACAACTTGTATAAAAAGATCTTTTTCGGCGTAAAATGGTGTTCATGATAATTTTTTGACACAGAAAGACGGTTAACAATTTAAACACCTAGAGATTCAGAATAATCTCATGAAATTTGCCCTCTAAGGTACTTGACAATTATGTTATTTAAAGGCACGATGTAATTAATAAGCCATCTAATTAATTGAATATCCAAAAATGAAGCAAATGTTTCTAGGCTCGGATTTCATATGCGGGACACTAATGCACTGAAGTTTCCAACTAAAATATAGGCCACAGTTACACTGTACAAAGATACTTTTGACACATTTAAAGCCATTTTTCTTCTTCAAGACATTTCCACCAGTTGCCCAACCTTGTTTCCACCCTCCTCCGAAGAGCCCACCACCTCCGAGCTCGGAGCCTTGACCTCCGACATGAGAACAATCTTTGGCTCACTCCTCCCAATCCGGTCCGCGTCCAGATTATCAGACTCCTCCATCAGCTTTGCCCTCTCCGTGTCATCCCTGGCCGACGGAACCGCGTCCTCTGCCAAGGTCATCTGAGTCCCAGACCGCGGCGGTTCCCCAATCAGTGTGCTGGACAAACGAGCAGCCCGGTTCGGCCAGAATGCCAAGTTGCACCTGCCCTGCATTCGGAGGTAGAACACGACCAGGGCCACGCCGACCAGGGCCATGACCAGGGCCAGTAGCACGCTGAGCGCGAGGACCTCCCCGCGGCTAGTGCTGCCCACGATGAGCAGCAGCGTCGCGCTGCAGAATGAGAGGCTGGCGAAGAACAGGATGAGGTATTGCATGCGCTTTTTCCGCCCGGGGCAGCATCCGCCTCGCTCGGAGGAGCGGGCGAGGTATCCGGGGTGTTTCTGATACCCGCCCACCGGCTCCGTGGTAGGTTTGTAGATGTTGTCACCGACAGCCATGTTTGTAATGTGGTTATCGCTGTTTTCAGACGCACTGCATTGTCACAATGACACAATATGCGACTGGATTGAACTGGATGTAACACTCTATCAAACGCGTCGTCTCTCTCTAGTAATGATACCTAGAAAGGCGAGTGATATTCGGGAAAAATAGAGCGATTAAATCCACATAGAGAGCGAGTGCGAGTGGCTGTAGCGAAAAAAGGGACTTTGCGTGCATTCAAAAGGGGGCTTCGATGATGATGATGATTTCCTACTCGCACACATGCATAACAGAGGAGAGTGAGTGAGTCATATAGTCTCCTATTTCCACAAAGAGAGAGTCCCGTGTGCTTCATTCTCTACCTGTTGTTGTGCGCCGTTTAATGCTATAACAGAGCTGCTCGATGGGTGTGAGACGATAGAAGGGGAGAAATAGAATAGAATATGCTTCTAGCTGAGTCAAATCTCCAAATTTCGGCGTCATTGCCGGCGAATGTGCGCCGGCGGGAGCTTGTACTGACGTCGACATTTCAGTTGATACATTCCAATGGAATCCGCCAGATGACACTGCGGAAAGTGGCTGAGAGGCAGCGACATCTAATGGCTTTTATTGGAATGTATACACTGAAATGTCGGCGTCAGAACGTTTGCCGACGACCTCAGGGCATACATACCGCCGCCGATGCGCAGAAAATCGCTGCATTCGCCGGCTGCAGCTTCAGTGGGCGGACTCAGCTAGAAGCTCATTCCTTTCTACCCCCTCCTTTTCTATCGTGAGACCGTGCGCACTTGTGCGTGAGTGTGCTAGAACATGTTCTGCCGGCTGGAGTAGCTTCAGCGCGCTTTAAAAAAGATATTTGCAGCTGTTTTGTCTTGTGATGATTTAAATTGTACATGAATTGGCAAAAGAGGAAGTTTATATAAAACGACATTGTAGAACGTAGTTGAAGTGGGCGTACTTAGTTAACCCAAAGAGAGATTGTTCATCGATAGTCTGCCAACTTCCCCTAATGTAAGTCCTTTCATCCTCATATGTCCATTAGCTGCATGTTCATGTCAAAAGTCTTCTCGATGTAACATGTCCCAAAGACCTGCCGCCAACATCATCTCCGTACCTTATACGACTGAGTAACCGAGCTGCTGAGCTCTGTTTATATGCTTTCCCCTTCTTTTCTCTGGCGGCGAGAAAGCTGGCCGCAGCTGCTGCTGTTTCTACTTCTTTCCTAGGCCTTGCTTTCTCTTTTCTTCTTCCAATGTTAACGAGAACGAATGAGCCATCCCATTTTTCTTTTGTTACCGCAAGATTAGATAAGGAAACTGCCAGCAGCTGATGCCGTGAATGTTCAGAGCACCAGGAAGTGATTGAACTCCTCCGAGATGGCGTCCTCCGAGGCTACTTCCTCGTCTCCCTCCTCCGAGTACACCCTCCACCGCCTGGCCTGGAGCAACAGCTTCCAAGAGCTGGACGAGAGACTGAAGAAGAAGATTGACGACAAGGAGGAGCAGGATCCGCATGGAAGGTAAGTCAGGAGACGCCGACTATATTTCCCTTGAGGCCGGAGTACAACTTGTTCATTCCAGAACGCCGTTGATGCTCGCAGTCACATTGGGCCACTTGGAGTCGACGCGGGTCTTGCTAAAGCACGGCACCAATGTCAACGTCATCAACAAGGGCGGCTGGACGGTGGTGCAGGAGGCCGTGGCCACGGGAGACCCTGAACTGCTCCAGTTTGTGCTGGAACGCCGCGACAAGCAGCGCTACACGAGTCGCGTCGGCGGAATCCCGGACCTACTGCAGAAGCTGAAGAGCGCGCCGGACTTCTACGTTGAGATGAAGTGGGAGTTCACGTCGTGGGTCCCGTTCCTGTCCCGGATCTGCCCCTCGGACACGTACAAGGTGTACAAACAGGGCTCCTGCGTCCGGATCGACACCACGCTGCTCGGCTTTGACCAGACCAACTGGGTCCGCGGCGACCGCACGTACGTGTTCCAAGGCCGCGAGAACGGCGCCGACCTCTACGAGATCGACCACGACACGCGGACCGTCTACTGCGAGGAGATGAAGATCCTGTCCATGCAGGACCTCGAGCAGTACGTCCAGAGCGAGGAGCAGATCTCGGCGCGGCTGGTCAACCCGCTCGTGCTCACGTACGTCGACACGGACAAGATCATGTTTGAGCGGAGTCGCGGCGGGCTGTGGGGCTGGGGCGGCGAGAAGACGGAGACCGTCAGCGGCTACAGCTGCAAGGTGTTTGGCGCCAACAACGTGGAGTTGAACACCAAGACGCGGACGGAGCACCTGACAGAGGAGGACAAGAAGCGAGCCAAGAGCAACAAGAACCCGTTGCAGTCCTTCCTCGGCATGGCAGAGGTCGAGGTGAAGCAGAGCGTGGAGGAGGCGGACACCGGGTCCGAGTTCTACAGCGTCAACAACCCTTGCTGCATCAGCCCCGAGGAGTACTTCAGCGGCGCCGATCTGGGCAAGCGCGACATTGGCCGTCCCAAGGAGATGACGTGCAAGCTGCAAAAGTTCCAGGCCCAGATGTGGCTGAGTGAGGAGTACCCGCTGTCGCTGCAGGAGCAGGTGATGCCGATCGTGGACCTGATGGCCATCTCCAACTCGCACTTCCAGAAGCTCAAGGACTTCATCACGTGCAGCTTCCCCGCGGGATTCCCCGTCAAGATTGAGATTCCGCTCTTCCACGTGCTCAATGCAAGGATCACATTTGGCAATATATTCGGGCTGAATAAACCGGTGGATGGTATCCAGGTAGGACAAGAAACTCAATCTGTTCAAACTTAGTTCTTAATATCTGGAACCAGGTTGTCAAGGAAGACGAGAGCCGCACGTCTTGCGTGATCGACGAGGAAGTCTTCCGCATCCCCGGAGACTACTCTCGCATCGGAGGACAGAGCTCCGACCAGGTGCGCCGGCAGCACGCAGCGGACGACGACGATCAGCTGCTGCAATACGCCATCCGCCAGTCGGTCAGTGAGAACGGGTCATCGGGGTCTGGCACGGGTCTGGCGGGGGCAGCTGCAGCTACTGCGACGGCTGGAGGTCAGCCGGTGCCTAAGGCTGATGCCACTGCTGCTGCTGCTGCGCCTGTTGTGCATGCCAATGGTACGGCTG
>LR142413.1:0-10513 GCA_900659605.1 Tisbe holothuriae | reverse complement strand
TCAAAGTAAATCTGATCGCACTGCCCCCTACCTTTAAAAAATCAGAGCTTTTCAAGCCTTATATACCCAGCCTCATTCTGATTTCTATGGTTTCAATAAATATTTACCATTAGTCAGAGTCAGTGACGATTAATCCAATGTTGGAATGTCGTGTTGAAGAGAAGTTTACAGCTCTGCAAAGTCAGCAGCTGCTTCATCTCTTGGCATTGACAGAGTCCGAGTCCAGTGGCTATCTCATCGGTTCAAGTTTGAGTCGGAGACTATGCCTGAGAAAAATGGTTGAAGATATTACCCTTTTAAGAATATCAATGGGCAATACAGATATTGATAATACTGTGCTCTCTGAAGGAGCTTCTATGTATGATAAAATAGGAATTATAGGTGAGTCATGAAAGTATATGAACAATCATTTTAATGCCTCCCATATAGGAGGAACATTCGGTCTCTTTTGCGGATTTTCCTTGGTAGGCGCTGTTGAGCTTATATTCTTATGCAGCAAAGTGTGTCACAAAGTGGCAGATAACGGTGAGGAAGAAGAAGATGATTCCAGTTGCCTTCCAACCTATTATGGCCAATACTACTTTTTAAGCACAAGTCTACATGGATTCAAATACATTATAGATGTAATTCATCTTCCTATTGTACAATGAGGATAAATGTTTAAAGAGTCTATTTAGGAACAACATACCTTATCCAAGATTGGCTGGGGACTAATATGCATCATTTACATTTATTTAATGTTGAAGGTAACTTTACCCTCTATCGAAGTTGGCGACAACATTCAGCTAGATATTTCTGCTGGAGACCTTCTGTCTTTCCTGGATATTCAATTCCCAACTGTTACAATCTGTTCAATACAACATTTGGATCGATGGAATCTTGCCAGAACAATCTTTAATAATTACAAGCCGAATGAAAAGGAGGAGAAGGAATCCCAGGCTACATTTTTCAAAGAATTTATCTTAGCAATACTAGAGCATAGTTGGCTTTCTGAGGGTTATGTGCTCCAATCAAAAAATGATATTTTGCTTCATAAAAGAGTGGATGACATGGCAAGAAAACTTCTCAAAGCTGGAAATAAGGACCATTTTGTCAATGAAGTTATTGGCTTTCTATTAGGAGATGTTGAGGAGCCTTTTCAAAGAGAAGTTTTATATTCAGCAGAAGAGTGGTCTGTTAAGATTAATGGCTCAACTGGTCAGTATTAAGTATATATTTACTTAAAATGGGATAATTTAAGTTTCCCCATAGAGCTGCAAGATGTCCCTATGGCAATTAAAGATCAGTTATCCCAGTTTTCTTTTCTAAAATCAGCACAAATTTACATCCAGCCAAATGAAATGGAGAACTTAATTTTTGTGATTGATTTTGGAACTGTACACTATTCTCATGGAATCAACCTCACCTTAGTAAGCGTCTGTCCCACCAAGATAGGAAGTGTTCCCTGGGCTTCCATATTAACCATTAATGCAATGCAATCTGAAGACAAAGAGATGGATGGTCCACTGGCATTGCATAAAGTTGACCAAGTAACTGATATTCAGTGCGGAGATTACACAATTCAATCATATCACTTGCTCTGGGAGAGTGTTGCCATCTCCAAAACTTTAGAAATATCACTTGATATAACAGCATTTGGGGACCTTTCTGGTGAAGAGTTTGCCCTTAACTTTGAGCCCATTATGACAAGTGAACAAGGTACCAGAATAAGCTTTTGCTTTCCTTGACAAATCTAAGTAACTAATTGCCTTTGAATCAGAGGCCTGTGCCCCAGGATGGGTCTTTATTCCAGAACTGCACAAGTGCTACCATTTCTCTGGATTTGTTGAACGAGAGTATGATGATTTTGACGAAGGACACTATTTGTGTGATAGAAGGAATGCCCCGGTTCTAAAGATTGGGTCACAGAAGGAAAACGACATTTTAGGCGGTAACTAAGCCCGTCATGATAAAAGTAATTTGTTTATGTTAGACTATCGCTGTGTACCAGATTACATCACCTCTAATTATGGGAGTGAAGCATTCACTTGGATCGACTTTGTTGACCTTCCTGGAGGTGCTCGGCAATTTCAGTGGGCTGATGGGACTCCCACCACTTTTATCAACTGGGCCTCTGGCCATCCCACCACTGCAAGGCACAATGAAGGGACTTCTAATCCTGACGAGGATTGTGTGAAACTGTCTTATTATGCTGGTGATGTTTAAGTGGAATGAAAAGCACCCGTTAATTATAATATGATGTTTATTGTGTATAGATGATAGTCAAAATTGGCATGATATTGATTGCGACGTGGAGTATCATCCCTTTGTTTGTAAAAAGCCACATTCTTTTACCAATAAAGGTAATTATTAAGCAACCTTAATACCGTTTATCACAATGTCTTTGAATTCATGCTCAATTAAATTAAGAGTGCGGTGCCAAAGTGGAAGGCATGGAATGGGACGTCAACAATGGAAGTTGCTACCTCTTCAATGAGGATGAAAGGTCTTGGAATCAAGCTCAAAGCTGGTGTTCAGATAATGGCGCGAGTTTGGCATCAATTTTAAGCAAACACGAAGGTCGATTACTTATGGAATTGCTGGAGAAGTACGGTATGTACTTCAAGACAAGCTGAGGCAGTAATTTATGGCTAGCTATTTTTCCAACGTTATTTACATAGCTCTGTTGTTTTTTAGTTCCCTTTCTCATCTGTAGGTGTTAAAGACGACGAAGACGAAGGGAATATTCTAATTGGACTTGATGATAAAGACAGAGAGGGGTATTTTAAATGGGTCGATGGGTCAGACTTCAACATCTACCATGCAGAGTGGGAAAAAGGGCAGCCGGATAATAGAGATTATAGGGATTTGTGCACAGTCTTAATGGTAAACATATGTGCTGAACTACAACAGACTTTGACAAACTAAGGTTAAAATGTTTACTCAATGTATCTTTACCTGACCTTATCCAGCTATGGGACACTACGTACGCATTTTTAATGCCACTTTAAATACTGATAACCCAAAACTGCCTCCTCATTTTTCACAAATAAAACTGTTTTCACTAACATATCATTGCAGGATGGCGAGTGGCATTCGAAGATTTGTCATTTAGATTATAGATTGGGCTATCAACCTGCTGTTCATACATGTAACATGAATGCCACTATAGGTAATTTATTACACAAATCCACTGTAACTATAAATACGTTTTATACATTTTTCAGAGGATATTGCATCCAGAAATGATCCCTCTCTTTGGTTCAGTGACAAATGTCTTGAAGATGACAAGTGTAAGGATTTTGTAAAGTGGATACTGCAGACTTTATTTCTGACTGAAAAGCCAATTGATGGGTATGGAAGTTTACTCCAACATTTTGCAGAGACTGTTTTGGGCAGTGTGTTTCATCCTGATACAATATACAATGAAAATCAGCTGATACTTGATAGGACATTAACTCAGATATTCAAGGTGTTGAAGCTGACATCAAAGTTTACGGAGAGCTTACTGGTGGATCTACATTTAGACATTCCCCTTAATGAGCTGATCCTTATTTTTGAACCCTTGACCAGACATGAATACTATGACTACATTCTAACCACAAGGGAAAAGATGAGCAAGAAAATGGCCTACACATATATTCCCATTTGGGAAGAAGAAATACTAAAGGAGGGTGGAAACTACAGTTTTAAATATATGGAAAATGAAGTAGCAGAGATGCTTTATGGCAATGCAATTAGTGTTGGACTGTGCTCAGTTGTAGACCAGATAGAAGAGATTCTGTATTCTACAGAGGATAATTCTTCAGTGATACAAATACCTTATGATGCTGCAGTTGGGCTTGACACAATTAAGTCTATTTATGATGAGAACATGCTAGGCACTCTTCTAAAAGATGAAATAGCTCATCTGATGAAAATTATGAGGCTATCAAAAGTATTGGCTAACCCAGAAGTTGCAAACATATTACAATTAAGCAATTCATATTCCAAGTTAAATACTTCTTCTGGGACGGAGTACCGCTATGTTGCAACCGATAATGGACAATGGCTAGATACTGGCACACTGGATATGATGCACCAAGCTACTCACAAGAACATTTCCCTTCCCTCTCATTTGCAATGGGACACCCAGAGACTGGATATGATCATGGCATGCTCACTTAGTAATGAACAGTGCAAATCGGATTTCTATCATGCTATAACAGATAAGGGAGTTTGCAATACCTTCAATGGACTTAATGAATTTAGCTTATTCCAATCAAGTCCTTATCTAAGTGCCTTTAGAGACGCCTTTGCACTAAGTTCAAATACTAAAGCAAGTTCTCTGTTGTATCCCAAGGGCACTGGAATTCCCCACAGAATGTCTCTCATCCTTGATAGTCATGAAAGTGAAGTCTTTGGATCCGAGAGTGGATTCTTCCTTGTCTCCATCAACCCTGCCATAACAGGCTTTGATATGACCTCCAACTCCTTGTTGGTCTACCCTGGCCAAAGGACAACACTTGTTGTGAAAGCTTCAAAGTTTGAGACGGCTGAGTCTGTTAGGAAATATGATTTATCAAAGAGAAATTGTCTGTTTCCTGATGAAGTCTTACACTCAGATTTGTATAAGCTTTACTCTGAAGAAGCTTGCCTCTTTGAATGCAAGCTGAAGCATGCTTTTAATGAGACTAATTGCATCCCCTGGGATTACCCACATTTGGGCAAGAATGACACCAACACTCTCTGCACCCGGGATTGGATTCTCAGCTTTGAAGAAAGCTTTTCTTCCCAGTCCAAAGAGTCCTGTAACTGTCTGCCAGCCTGCAACAAACTCTCTTTCACACTTACAAAGGACAGCACACTCATCAACACTGATGTTGAATGTCAGGACAGGGAGATGCTCATGATGGCCTATAGCAGAGTTAATCTGGCGGTGGATGAGCTGCACTGGAAGTATTCAAGGTACTTAAATCAAATTAACATAACATTAAACTTGAATGTTATATTGATACAGGATAACAAAATGGCTGTATCAATCAACTGCGAAAATCCTTCCTTTTGATGCCTTTGCCCGTTGTAAGCATAAACTCAGTCAGGATTTTGCCATACTCAACATTGATTTGTCTGGCACACCGGTAGAGCATTTAGTTCGGGCTCCGGCAACCAGTTCATTAGACCAAGCCGCCACAGTTGGTATGTGTGCTTATACTGATTCGTTTCATATCGTTCTAAATCATACATATAATAGGTGGAACATTCGGACTCTTCATTGGATGTAGTTTCACATCAGGAGTTGAAGTCATTTTCTGGCTCTACAGATATTTTGTTGCAATCTACAGAACAAAATCACTCTGTCGGACTCGAACAGACGAGCGGCATGATTATTAAGTTAAAGCAATAATACACAATATATAAAGAAAAAAGACTATTTTAACAGAAGAACAAATGGTGGGAACGTATGTAAATTGGGTCTGTGTAATGTCAAGAATGTTGGTGGCCATCTTGGGTCGGTCACACCTCGGAGGGACAATAATTCATGCTCGGCCGTCGCTCTGAATGGCGGAGGACGAGCATAATTATATAGCGCAATAAAAACGCGGACTAGAACAAAAGGGATCATTAGGCTTAATTTGGAATATTTTTCCAGGGAAAAAGATGTAAAGTTGGGTCTGTGACTGGAGGGAGGAATTTTCACGACTTGAGGTGAACGAGAGGAGGAATGCAACAAATTGTTTGTTCTTGTAGAGTTGCGTTTTATGAACCGTTCAAGTTCTCAATCAGACAATTACCACTTTTATTATAGGAAAATTTATATCCTGCAATATCCGTCCTAAAATATGAAGATTCATGATATTTATATCATGCCACGAGGCAAAAGCCATAAAGGAAGTCTTGACTCTTGTTGTGTGTTGCTCGTCGTCTCTTTATTGCGTGTCGAGAGCGGCGGGACACAAAAAGTAGCTTTGAATATTACTTTATGACGAATAAAAACGGGTTCTATGATACTCACCGGAAACCGCAAACGAAACCTAATTGGGAGCAATGTGCTTTTCCGTTGTGATATTCATATTTTAAAGACGACCTAAATTTACAATAGACGGAGATTGTTCAATTGTCCTGTGGAAGATATTCTCATGTGAAACGATATTCAGTCTAAAATGTCGCTCGTTATTCCAAGAAGTGAGATCTGTAAACGCGATATTATAGATTTCGGTTTTGGAAATGTCAAACATGAGTTACGTGGACAATGTTAGGGATGCCAGAAAACTGAAAATAGGCATTTGTTCTGTTCTATCTTACATGGAATTTGAATAGGTAAAGTATATAAAGGAACCCTAGTTCGTTTATAAAGCATGCGCAAGACAAGAAGACATCCCGCAAAGTGAAACGGACGTTACATAATTTTTCTCTCCTCCAAGACACGTCGACCTGGAAATAGATTACATTTATATGCTTATTTAACACCTTTTCATATCACTCTTCTTCTCTTTGAGGTCAGCTACTTAATTCCATCTTGAAGCAAGACACTCCTACATGGATTAGAATAACGGTTATGGCTGCTTTCAGACAATCATATGCAGCTAGCTTCAGGAATACAATGGGTAGTCAGAGGGATTATTTAGCTTTTGCCACCCGTTGAGTTAAGATTCAAGCCACACTTACAGAGCTAAACAAGACAACTTTGAAGCTACTAAAATATATTATGACGGAATGCAGTGTCAATCATCTAGCAATGCAATAATTTAGTTTCCTCTGTGACCCGTGTCTGAAACCGCTTGAACACCGGTTGTCAGGAGATTTGAATGATTGTAACCGAGTATAAACACCTCTGAAGCCCCTTTTTATTCCTCTCATGCTAATGATATCTCCAGTGATGAATCCCACTGAATATTTTAATGTATTGTGATGTTCATTTGAGTGTCTGAGCAAAAACACAACAACAATGCGTCTAATGTTTAATTCATATGGAAGTGTCTTAAAGAGCAAAAAATATACGCAAATAACACACTATCATGCATAAATCCATATATGTCTCCGTGCCAAAAATACATTCTTAAACCTTCTCCTTCTTTTGACATTTGAGCGACCCTGACGCTAATCCGACAAGTGGCAGAAGCTGATGATTCAAACATTGATGTTAAACCCTTTCATCTGTGTTGCCATTGAACTCGGAATGAAATGGCTGTATGCCACTGCTGTTGTTATTGTTGTTCAAAAGCTTTTAATGCCTAACAGGATTTGAAAAGTGAGCAAAAAGCAAGCTCTGTCATTAATAATAATAGAAACTCTCTCTCTCTCATATTTACAACTGATGCTGCTCCGCTTTTTTGCTCCTGCAAGGGCAAGGAGTAGAACCAAAAGCTTCTTCATAGTGCAGCATTCTAAAACCCCTTTAAGTGCTTATTATAACCATTTTCTTTCGTCGACGCCTCTTCGTTCTTCTTTCTTTGGGTGTGGGGCTCAAATTGAAATCATCGTCTGGGCGGCAAGCGAGGGAAGAAGAAAAAACCTCCAGCTCTGAAGGCGTCGGATCGATCAAGAAGGATTGATCCGCAAGATTAAACGGGAGGGAGAAGAAGAAGAAAATCGTATTTAACAAGGAATTGAATAAGGCTTATAAGGAGAGGGAAATGTGTTGACTTAATCTGGGAGCACGCCCAATCGACCCTTCGCACTTTAAGGACGATCTAACGGTTGCTGCTGCTGTCAATTATATGCATTAGAAATTAATTTTGGGTAGCTAAACATTCTTCTCATTATGATTTCCTGTTTTAAAGGGTAATTATTGATCAAGTTTATGTGAGCACACGAACGTCTTGAAATCCGATCTCCAGTCTCAAGAAACTGTTCTGGCTGGAGAGTTGAGATTACACCTAAAAATTTAAATTCTTGAAACAAGGGGAGTAAAAATAGGGTTGAGAACAAGCCAACACTGATTGATTAACTCTTGAAAACAAAGCTCACATTACCCAATGTAAAATGGTGAGAATATATTCATAGCATTTGGGGATATCGTGTTAAAGCGTACTTTTCCCAACTGTTGCTGCTCCTTTTTTTCCATTCCTATCCGTCTATAATTACTCCCGATTTAAACCGAGCTTTAGCAGTTCCAAACTTTAATTATTACCGCCTTCTTCGTTTCTCCTCGTTAATCAAGTGATCCATTTTTATTATCCTGTCTAATGGAGGAGACCAATTCGAACGACGGGAAATTATTATTTTTAGGCTTTAATTTAACACTCAACTGATTATTGGAAAAGGGAGCAGAAATGGGGAGCTCGAAATTTAATGCCTTCAAGGGACATTACGAATGGAACCATTGTTTTCTGGGAATATTGACGGGTCTTTTGTTTTGGTCAAAGTGTTTCATGGATTTATTGACCGTGTGTAAGTTCTCATGTCAATTTTAGAGCTAAATTAAATGTGAACACTTTATGAGCAATCGTAAAATGAATATTTTGTATCAAGGCTCACTTGTAGTTGCTCCCATTTAGAGCACTCAGTGCTCACCTCAACCTACCACATATTTCTTCTAAACCTCCTCTCCTCGCTTTAACATTATTAATCACAGCGTTTTCTACGGCAAGCCAAAGCAACTCGGCTTGTCCGACAAGAGAAATTAAAAGCTTTTCGTCGCCGCCGGTCAAAGCTCAAAATATCTTGTAACGTGCCAACAAGAGTGATTTAACTGTGTCGGGCCTCGGGCATGAGAAGAAGGCCTCCAGTTAAATGCCTCTTACCAGGTATACACATACCCTTTCAATGTGCAGTTATAAATAGGGGTCAGTGACTCAATTCTCAATCATTTGAAGCATTTATCTTCAACTGCCAATGTGAAATAGTGAGTTGGCATTTTTCATGCACAATGGCAGCAAATGAATGCTCAAGTGTGTCTCTCCGATCGGCAATTGTCACCCCTTTCAAACAGACCTCAGCTCTCCAACGAGCATCTAAATTTGTTCCCCTTTTTGCCCAGCTCACATCAAGATAAACAAGCCGTATTCAGATCCCTAAGCTATCTTGACAGGTCTGCCACGAGAAGAAGGAGAGGAAGGTTTAAATCCGATCCCGCCGAATCATCTGGAGGAGGCTTCCTTTTAAACGCAATCTCAAAGGGAATTGAATCTGACAAGGTGTCGAAAGAGGATTAGCAATCGATGGGACGAGAGCACTAAAGCAAAACCAAGATATTTAAATAAAGTTGAGGATGCATCTTGATATTAACAATACAATTATACATTATCGTGCAGTATGAATTACGGGACTGTTCTATAACACATTTTTCCACATATTAAATTATGCTGCACTTTCAGTAGGATTTTGCTCATTATAGCTCCTCTTTTTTCAATGTGAAACTCATTGACCCATTAATCGTACAACAAACTGCAGGTGGGACAGAGTAACATATTTCCAAAGGATTACTCGAATTCCAACATCCATTTATTTGCACATTTCGCAAAAGAAAACGAAATATTTTCCCCTATTCAAAGAAAAACATGAGTTGCCACCCTTTTATCCCTGATGTAAATCTTTGGGAATAATATCCCACACTTTGAAGTTCTTCAAACTTTCGGACATGTCAAGGTTTTATTCCGAAAACATAAACCAAGAAGAAGAAGATCAGAAGGTGCTTGCATCAGAATTAGGAAACAGGTCACAGGATGCTATAACATGCATAAAATGCTTACACAATAACGCTTATATCGCACATTCCCAACCATCCCCTACACTGCTATCATTATCTCAACTCTTTCTTTTCTCCACTTCGCTGACAGTCAGGTCACGCCGAGTCAAAAAGTCTTCGGCTTTTCAGGGCATATCAAAACGAAGTGATCCCGATTCTGATATCTCACACGGAAAAGAAAGACGTCCCCTGAAGGACACAACTCTACAGAGCCAGATCATTGCAGCATTAATGGTTCTTTTTAGATGTTATTAAAGCTCGGAGCATTCATTAGTGTTTTGTACAGTACAATGCAGCAAGTGTGAGAACCCTTAATGTCAGTCTTCTTGCCCTTTGGAATTGATTGACATCTTTATTCCCCAGTCAGGAACACGAGCTAAAAGGGAACACTACATGTCTAAAATATGCATGAATGTAATTGGAACCTTTGGTCAAGGGCTCCAAAAGGCCCAGATATTCACACATTGAGGCTCGTCTGACATTCAATTATCACGACAAAACTACAGTTACTTCTTTACACGTGTCTAAGAAAAACGATTCTTCTCTCCGGATTATTAATAATAACTGCAAATATTGCAATGTCATCGCATATTTTATGAAGACATCTCAATCAGCTCGTTTTGGAATATGATGAGAAGAGAGAAGAAAATATGTCTTTGTAAGCGCTTGAAGTCCAACGTATTGGAAGAGTAACTTTGCTTCGTACCATTTTGAGCTCTGTTTATATGGCTACAGAGGATGACGAAGAGGCCTCTTCTCTCTCTCTCTCTCTCTCTCTCTCTCTCTCTCTCTCGGTGTGTGTATATGTTTTTTTGACTTTGTTATGGATGGTCATTGTGTGGCGGACAGAGAGAGAGGGTGAAA
>LR142412.1:0-10512 GCA_900659605.1 Tisbe holothuriae | reverse complement strand
AAACTTTCTACTGTGAGGACCCAATAGATTTTACCTTAGAAAAGCACTTTCAAGGGATTTCTAAGTCATTTGGGGGGTTAGGAATGTTGCCCAAAGCACAGCCAAAAACCTACATTTAAGGCCTTTTCTGAGCCGATATAATAAGACATATGTTAGTCCCCGCCAAGTATACAGGGAGTTTTTTTATATATGTCTTATTATATCGGCTCAGAAAAGGTGGTTAAAAAATAAACCCCAAAGTTTAACCTAAATTTTTATTTTTGAATAATCAGACTCTGAACTCAGATTTATTATATTTATAAACAGTGAAAGCGGCTGAAAGTGTCTGGAAAAAATTAGCATTATCTGTAAAACCAAATTGCAAGCCAACAACTAATCTTGATCTCAATCAACAATAACAGTTACTGCTCTGCAACCCTAAGTCTTCTGCTGTCCAAATAATAACAGGCAAAGGTGCCAAATATGTTTGTTCTAATTCTTCAGAGAGCTTGACATAAACATTTCAAAAGACGTCTTTCCCTCTTCTGTACTTAGTGTCAGTATAGAGAATAAAACATTCCTTAAAAGTGTTTATTGACTCTTCTGAAGAGTTACATATTTGTCTGGAGAACTTTTATCATTTGGACACCCGACTTTGTTGTTAAAAATACCCATATGTCAAAATCACGGTATCCATGTGCAACATCTTTCCAAAATCAATCTGTATCCATTGATTCCCAGGATTAACTAATGGCCTCCAACCAGGATTAGGAAGATCATACAAACCATCTATTGCAAAGTCTGCACGGCCTGAATAATATTATAAGACATTCCAGGTCTACAGTACTTTATCAACAGGGGAAATCAAAAATGGGCAAAAATACTAGTGTTCAGGAGAGGCAAAAAACTATCTACACACAAATTTAGGAATTAAAGAGTAAATGTTAGAGGGTTAAATACTAAATTGGAGCTCTATTCATGCAATCAGGCAGGTGTCATAGAAACATCTTGCTTAATTAGGCCAGAAAAGCCCCAAAACAAGGAAGATTTTCCTTTTGATGATTTATTTGGCCTCCGCCAAGAGAGAAAATAAATCCTCAAAAGGGAAAATCTTTTTGTGCACCTTCAAATCTCCATATTTTTTGTGCACAGGATATTTAGTACACACTGATTACAGAACAATTTGATTTGTTTTAAAATTTTAAGTTTAAGTGGCCAAAAGAGCAGGTCAAAGATGGTAAAAAAGGACGCACCAGAGTGGAAATACTTCATCAAAAAGGGAAAATCTTCAATGAACATGTAAATACTCTGCAGATATAAGAGATATCAAAAAATATCATTAATATAACTTTTGCCTCTTAGTACTTATGATAATTGCAATAAAATTTTGAGCTTATTTTTGACCCCCTGTAATTTTCCCTTATGATGCAGTAATCTAGAGGTTATTGAACAATAATGAGACATCCCGCCGAGATTTGTTGTAGCTAAAGTTGGAGTAAAGTCGGATTGCCAACAGTCGGCAGGTCTAACTTTACTCCAACTTTAAAGGTGAAATTAGGACCATAAGGATTTTTCCTGCTGAAAGGTTGCGTGAATCTTTCCTTGCTTTAATTTCAGCATGTCTGACTTTAGTACGACTTTTGCAATGAAGACAGTAGTCCAATTTTTCATAGGAATGTTGGCAAATCTTGGCGGGGATACCAGAATATATGAGAACACAGGTTTGTTCAAAGACACCTGCCAGTGGCTCTGCCTGAGAGGAATATAATTCAGAAACAGATCATCATTTGAATTTCTGCTTTCTTTTGCTCGGTAGCGACTGCCTCGTATAAAAATATATTGAGAGAAGGGACCTCTCTATTTTAATTGACGCTAATAATAGAATATGTACCTTAAAAATAAATAAAAATTCTATACTGTTCAAAGCATAATTGAAAGTTATGGTAAAGTTGTATTAAATTATTACTTCTTCTGTATTCCATAGGAACTCTGCAGAGCAACCCAACATAGAGATAATTCTGCACATAGCAGTTGAGTCTCTTGTAAGACCTGAGAGGCATGGTCAGTACATAGCAATTGTGTTCCTAAAGATGTTTTTGTTAGTATTAATTTGTCATAACTTTTTTAAAAAATATTTGCTATGCATCCCTTTTTATTTATTTTTGGGGACTACATATTCAAGTTCATTGCAATAGCACCCCGCACATGGGCAATTTGTGTGGCAGCGTTTTGGCGCATTTGAAAAATCCCAAGCGCTGGGGCCGGGATTGGAACCCCAGCCCCTTGCATGGGAGTCTTGCATGCTAACCATTCCGCCACGGGCTTTCGCCCTAATTGTCATACTTATTTAATACTGAGAGGTAATCAGCAGCAGCTGTTTACTATAATCATGGAATTACGACTCTACTGGATTTTTCCATAAGTCATTCTATGGCGGCATTGATAAATTTCATTGCAATATAATTTTCTATATACTGTTTCATATTTATAGTTATTTTGTTATGTAACTTATGTACCACATTTACAGGTTAATTGCAATAGCAATTTGTGATCACAATTTTTATCATCAAGCTGCTGAGGGTACTCAAACCTGCTTCCCCTTGGGCCGCAGGGCAGGCTAAAGTTCGATCACGGACACCATATTTATTAAGTAAAAGGCCAAAATTATTTTTTTTCCGACGGCTAAAATAGGTATGTGACCTTTTTTCTTAAAAATACACTTAAAAACGTCACATTTAGTCCAGTTTGAATGCCCATATTCTTGTACATTTTATGTAAAACAACCTGTACAATGTACATCCAGGTCTATAGGACTGGTTTACCCTAAATATTTACAAACTACTTAAATATCTGCAATCATTGTGGAACTTCAATAATTGGCACAAAACCACCCTTAAGCAGAGCTGAGCAAAGAGTTTCACTTCAAAACTGAATGGCTTAAGGCTCAGCCAGTCCCTGAGGACCATAGTTACCTGGATACAGAGATTCGCGATTGTTATGGAAAGTAAAAATTGGCACAAAACCTTAATGTACGAGAGCTGAGGCAGAAGTTCCACTTTGAGACTGATTTGCTTGAGACTGAGCAAGTCCCTGCAGACAGCAGTTTATTTTAAACTCTTGGCTCAGCTCTATTACAGCAAGGTTTTGTGCTAAATTCCTTTTTCCCACACCAATCGCAGGACTTTACATAGTTATATATATATTTAATTGGAACTCTCGCCTTGGCTCTGCTTAAGAGCTCTCCTACACGGAAGGAAAGAGGAAAATATTAGGAAGTATTCCGGAAAACTTCTTCTTTCCTTTTCCACCTAGCAAGGCGTGAGTGTGTACTGGGGAGGAAGGAAAATGGAATGAAAGAGGAAAATTTCTTGTAAATTTCCGGAAGTTTTCCTCTTTCCTTCTCCAGTGTAGGAGAGCTCTTAGGGAGGTTTTGAGGTCCAATTGCAAGTTCTGCAGCAGTCGCAAGACTTTATCTGGAGTGACTTTAGTTTACCTCGTTTAACATTTCTGTAGTATTGATTGGTAGATAGTCTACTTTAGATCCATCCTCCCAGATGAATTTTCCTTCTGCGTAGTAGCTTGTCAGTCCAAGGATATAATGATAATTGTAAACATTGGTAAGATTTTTATCTGCTAAATATCCTGAAAAAAAATTTTTTTTTATTGTTAAAGCTAAAGGCTTAACTATCATTCCCTAGGGGACTAAACCAGAAATACATTATTTTTGACCTGCACATTTTTTGACCTGCACATTTCTATACTTGAAAGTAAATGTTATGTTAACATACTCCAACAGTACAACATCAAACACATTCCAAGAATTTATCACTTTTATAGAACATGCTATAACTCCACATTAAGACTGCATTTAGACGCTTGTATGTAATACTTGAATAGCTCCTTTGCTGATTAATCAATTAATACTTGTATTTTAGTGGTTAATTATAATCCTGCTAAATACTCATTTAAAGAATGGTGGCAAAATCCGGTGATGTGTTTTGATATTGTACTGTAGACTCATTGTCTGTAAGATGTTGCTGTTTTTTTGTTTTTCTTTGTAGAGCAGAGGCTAGGCTGGGGTATTTCTATGTCAACAAGCAACAACTATAAAATGAAAGCCCCTTTTTCCTGGCCCTGACAATATAACGGTGACGAAAATGTATGAATGGCAGGCCATTGAATGATTCTAAACATTAATTCCCTAGAGGATTACCTAGAAAAAGTAACGAAAACACATCTAAGGCATTGTCCACATGGGAATGAAAATTAAGAATGAAAAAGAATAATTTGGAATAATTTGTCTCCCTGCTTACTAAGCATAAGAATTATATTCTCCTCCCCAGGAATAAATTCTTCCCAAGAATTTAATTTCTCCCTTAGCCGGCAAGCCACCAGCAAGCCATGCAGAGGAGGCCTGCCAGTAAAAGGAATTATTTTTTCGCTGCAGAATAATAATTCTAGAATAATTCTTTTTGCATTCCTCATTTTCATTCCCGTGTGGATGATGCCTAAAGCATAAGGGGCCAATTCTGTTTCTTCTAATCCTGTAAATAGCTTGAAATAAGCATTTTTAGAGTCCTTTACCTCTTATATACTTTTTTTGCATCAGTACTGACAGTGCAAAAACATAAGTTAACAGTCTTCGTTAGCTCTTCTGAACTGTTACCATTTTGGCTATAGTCTCTTATCATTTGGACAGCTGAATTTATGTTTTTGATATGTCCTATGCATCCTTCTTTATATATTTTAGAGCAGGTTCATTGTATTAGAATGCCGTAATTGAAAGGGCCAGTAATCAAACCGCAAGCTAACCATTGCGACACCAGCTTGCGATCAATTTATGTGTTATTTTACAAAATTTATGGTTCTCACTGTTAATCATGTCCAGTATAAATTTCTCTTCCTCCTGAGAGTGCACTGATGCCAAAATTGACTGTGGATATGTATTATAGCACATATTGGTTATTGAGTCTATGCCCGCTGAGGTCTTTTCTTCTATATCCACATTGATAAGGCCAAAGCATGCAGTATTCGCAGCAAAGTATTCCATACTGGGTGGGCACTTTTCTGGAACATAATATGAGTTGTTTTTATTGAAGGGCTAAATGTGTAATGAGGGCTACCAACATATTTGATGCCATTATAGCAGATTTAAAAGGTGATGCGTTCTAGCACAGCCCAGGAATTGCACAGACTAAGTTTTTCGCTGGAAGTGCACAGAATAGGAATTGCACAGCCTTGGCTCACATCCAGAATTGTACAGAATAGGAATTGCACAGACTGTACCTTAGGGGCCCCGCAGGGCTAGGGCACCCCTTAGAAATAACTTAGGAGTCCCACAGGGCTAAATTAAATTCTGGTTCTGTGCAATTCCAGGGAAAGTTCATTCTGTGCAATTCCAAATCAATGCAAATCCGGTGAAAAGTGCAGTCTGTGCTATTCCTGGACTGCGCTAGTACATCACATAATTTAAAATTGTATTTTAAAGTTGCTCTGGCCGGGAGATAATTGAATTTTGTGTGACAGCCCGCATTTTTGCATTTACAAAAGCAATATAATATTAGCAGTATGCTAGAATGACGACTAGCTTTTTGATACCCCATCTTTTAATGGGTTACATCAGCAAATATTTGTTTTGACACTTTGTCGTGTCAGATGCTGCAACTGGTCAAGAAAGTTCTGACACTGAGTAAACACACCCAAGAAGCTCAAAACAGCTCAGCTGAGAAGAGGTGAGTTGGCTGTTTACTCAGTTCTAGGACCAGCTGGACCCTAGAGACAACTAAAATTTAAATGAATAAAACAAAGATATTGCAAACCTAATGTAAAAATAATGAAAAATGGAAGAAAATAATGTTTCACTTTTGTATCTTTTTGGAAATACCTTCTTCCAAATTGTTTAAAATAGCCGTCTGAAGTTGGCTTAAAATCTTATCTTTGGCACCATCATCAAAACGTTCAAGGTAGATATCAGCCAACCATGAATGTGACTTGAACTTCTCTACATATTGTTGCAAAGGTAATGGAATTGTGTTGCCAAGTGATGTTTCATTGACAAAATTTAACTCAAAATCAACCTAGAATTGCAATATATGGTTATTATATCTTGTTTAATCAAATGTTGCAAAATGAGGAATGTGGCTGATTGTCCAGAAGCAAAAGTAACCTCATAGACTGGCAACTGGCTCCATGACAAAGATAAGTTAGATATCCTAAAAGTGAGTTAAATTTACCTGGTTCAATAACATTCTTGGCAAATTCCACTTATCATTAAACTGTTCAGGACATATTGTAATTGTTGGATATTGAATGTCAAAGACGAACCTTCCCTCAGGATCAGTTTGCATTTCCAATGGAGTTTCCATAAAATCATTAAAATTTACAATAGTCAGATAACCAGGAGATACAAGATATGCAAACACAACAATGCTCCAGAAGAGAATGTTTGTTATATTATTAGACATGGGGATCTGGTTTAATGCATGAAGTGTTCCTGTGTCAAAGTAAGTATATATGGCTTCCTTAAGTTTTCCGTTAGATGCTTGCTTGGGCTCTGTTGAAGGTGTATTAGAGGAGAAAAGCTTGAACATTGATATAATAGTGATGAAAGTCCAGTAAATAAGCTCAATTGGGAAAACTAGGGATAATCCATTAAAGAGAGCAATGGAACCACCTGTATGTGAGGAAGTAGTAAACATAGCTTTATTCCAAGTAATACAAATATCCTACCCATAAGGTAAATTTTTGCCAGCCATTTCCCCTTATACTGCTTGTTGGTTTGCACAATGTCGGTAGTGAGTACTTTTATACTGACTATCGCTGCATCATTCTTCATCTTGGCTTCACAATATTTAGTACTTGCAGTTTTTCCTGCAAGAAAAATATATTTAGTTAATGAGTGCAAGCTTGTAAGGGAATAGTGAACGTGTGAGACTTCCATGCAGGGGCCAGGGTTCGAATCCCAGACCTGACACTTGGATTTTTTCATTCATTCTCCAAAATGCTGCCAGGCTAAGTCTCAGGTGAAGCTACTGGCAATCCCAGCAGAAGCTCCTCTTTTACTTGCCCTTGGTTGTCGTGCTAATGCACTGAACCTAAAAATGGTAGTGCACAGAAATATGTAAAAAGGGATACTATGCTAAAAATATTTTTCAATATTCCAACATCCACTTTAAACATACGTACCTAAAAGATATTTTAGTTTGACAGATTCTTGCATTTTGAAAACAGACAGTCCTTCAGGATTTTCCATAGCCTGCAATAATACATTGTTTATGTTTACATTTGACGCAGTTTCATCTCTCATTCTTATACCTTATAAAGGTTTGCATCCTTGCATGCTCTTACTGGGTCAAGTTGAACGTAATTTTGTTGCTGCTTGAAATCAATTGATTCACACTCTATGAATTAAACATAATTATACATACAGTATGTAATATAATACAATATCATGTACGTACATCATTGGAATTAATTTCACATGAATGACAAATTAAAGTACATTTTAATTGTCTAGTATTGAATAGATGACATGAAATGTCACTCTCTAATGAATAAAATCTAAATTTTGTCAGCACTAACTATGTATTTAACAAATAATATTATATTTAAAATGCATATTTAAGGAGAGACAGCTCTTGGCTGTCCATATGATAAGAGTCATCTAGCCAAATTTGTAACTCTGCAGAAGACCCAATAAATACTTTATGGAATGTTTATGCTCTGTACAAATACTATAAAAGTACGTAAGACATAAATGACCATTTTGAACGCATATTTCCACTTCTTTATATAAATAAAACAAACAGATTTGACACCTTTTGCTTCTTATCATTTGGACAGCAGAGCTACAGTGAAATCCAGCCTATCTCTGCTATAAGAAAAAAGATTGGAATCTCTTCATTCAAGTTCATTGACTACCACAAGATACTGTATATTCATATATTTAAACTTTCACCTTCCAAACATAAATCACAAGAAAATGACTCATTAGATTTGGACCCCATATGATTTTTAAAGTTGTGGGATTCACTTCCATTGCATATTCTGACATTGTTATCCTTGACATTAAATAAAAATTACACTCATACATATATAAACTACAGGCCATGTTTATACACTTACATTTAGCACATCCCAGGGTGAGCAATCAAATCTTTCAATTAGGTGAGTCACGCGACATTCATATTGACAGTGACTCTGAGAATATTCTTTGAAAAGTTTTAATCCAACATGACTGGCTTCAGATTTGAGCAAGCATCCTCTCTTTTCAATGGGTTCTTCAATAATCTATGTACAGGGTGTTTCATGAGAGTTGTCCCGATTAAGAACTTAAATATCTCCTTTTCCTGGGGTTTTAGAAGGTTGCTTATGAAGTAAAATTATGCTTGGAAAAGAGGGAAATTTTATATTGGCACATTTTTGGATTCAAAAATTCTTTTCCATGGCCATGCTTATAGAATAACTGTTGTTTTACGTCCAAAATAAGGGGTTGGTAGATTACGTTATACGTTATACGACAGGCCAAAATCGGCTAAGGTGGCACAAATGAACTCAAAATTTTTGTGCAACATATCTCGATGACGGCAAACATTTTTGTACTTCATAACACTTTTGATATCTCTACTAGTTCTTGAGTTACAGAGGGGGTCTCCCTCCAATCGGCCGTTATACGACGGATTAAAATGCGCTTAAGTTGGCAGAAATGTCTCAAAGAGAGTTAATAAACAATTTTGATGTGATGTGACAATATTTGCACTTATTGTTATTACTCAGCCTGGAATACCCTGGATCTACAGGGTGTTTTTTCTTATACTGTATATGACATTATATAGGCTTAGAAAAAACCCTAGGCATATATTTTTGTCCATGCTTATATTGTACAAGACATTAGTGTGGAGAATGTTAAGAAATACTCAAATAAACTTTTTTAAAAATTTTAGTTGTTTTTTACTACACCAAAATCGTATTTCTACATAATTTTACTCTGTGATGGGGACTTAATACAGAATCTGATGATTCTGATCATAGCTTTTACCTAAAGCTTAAGTGACATTCTAATTTCTCCATGCTCAAATCCAACAAAACCATGTGGTTTTGGGAGAGTAGTGACATACAGTAACTGTTACAAAGACATTCATAATGTTCCTAACATCTCAAACATGGAGTGTATTGAAGGGTGACAAACCATGACATTAAAGTTACTCTTATATTTTCAATTACAAGGACACTTATCATGCTCATATTCCCCAAAATCATGGATGGAGTTTAGTGCAGAGTAACAATAACTATTATATATTACTATATTAGCATTGAATTAATTGTAATGATACTCTAGATGCTATTTTTCAACTCTTGCATGGAGTTCACTGATGTGTAACTGGTGACATTCAGTTTGAAGGAAACTCTTCATATTCACATTCATGTCATGCAGAGTTAGAGCATAGTTACTGGTGTAATTTAATTGCAAGGATACCCTTTGTGTTCATATATTAATAAAGCATGGAGTTACAAATGCCGCTTAATTATAAGGATATGTAGGACACTTTCTTTGTTCATATAATCATATAATTATTCATATTGAACTCTATATTTACACATGGCGTTTATTACAGGGTGCGGCGCCTAGAATGCAACACCCCTTTTGATCCTATATCTCGTTTGTAAAACAAACTAGAATGCTCCATAGGGTATCAAGTGAAAGCCCTTGAGTGTTAGAACGAGTCATAAAATTATGGCTTTGCTAAGTTAGAGTACATGATTTTCATGAGTAATTGAATGGAGGTAATGCAATATTGCCATAAATGGTCACATAAACCAAACATTACTAGTCTAAAAAGCTGTGTACCAAGCCTGTTCATGCTATTTTTTTGTCTCTAGCAACATTTTACCTACCATAATACTATACAAAAAGGCACTTTTCATATTTTGAAGTATATGCCACATATACCAATTTTAAAGTGTGGACACAGATCAAATTTACGTTATTGCATGCTAGAGAACTATATCACATTGGAATAATCCATTTATGACTTTTTTTATATAGTGGAAATAGGGTTTGTCTAAAATCAGTAAATATTTCCCAAAAAACCAACACTTTTGGGTCATATATATCTTATTGTTGTAATTTATAGTATGTATGGTAAAAATGCTATATAATTTGACAGTTTTATGGCTAGGACAGGTAGTTTTTACTATAAAAAATTCTTTTAAAATTATTAAAGTTCCATTATATACTCCCTGTGCAGTGATGCAGTAACTCAGGTTTAGTGATTTAATTTCCTTATTACATATTGTATACGTATACTGAAAGACCGTTGGCCTAAAATTGAGGACAATTAACATTTTTCACAATTTGGACCAATAACCCAAATGTGTCGTATAACTACTACTCTTGGAGGAGACCCCTGTAACTCGGGTAATATTTGAGTGATTTAAATAATTTTTACATATTTGAAAATGCCGTCATCGAGATATTGTACAACCTAAAAATCAATCAATTCTGTCAACCCTGGCCGATTTTAGCCCGTCGTA
>LR142411.1:0-10523 GCA_900659605.1 Tisbe holothuriae | reverse complement strand
CTATCTTGGCTGCCTCCTTGCGCTCCAGAGTGTCGAGCACCGATCCCTCCACCGCGCACCCCCCCGCGCACCGCACCCCACCCTGCCCATGCCCAGTGCCCCTGAGGGGAGCAACCCTGGTGACCAGGGCAACCAGGATCATGAAAATCCTTGGCCCCACCTCCAGCCGGAATTCTTCAGCTTCCTCCCGTCCATGAGCAGCAGCAGCAGCAATCTCAAGTTCAAGTGTCAGAAGTGCCCCAGTGCAACTCCAGCCATGATATCCTGTTCCAAAAGCAGTAACTCTAACCTGAGGAAGCACATTCAGAGAGAGCACTCCAGTCATCTGGCCGCATTCAATACTCTTGCCTCCAGTAAGGGGCGTCGTACCAGGAGAGAACCAGATCAACCAAGCATCATTACCAGCTTCACCAACGCCAAGTCAAATGTGTCCCAGGCCACCCTGGATGCTCAGATCGCCAAGTTTATTGTGCATGGTGGCCACAAGTTCACTATGGTAAGGGACGAGAACTTCCTGGAGCTGATTAAGACCATCCAGCCGGACAAGTCCGTTCTCTCCTACCCAACCCTCATGAAGAGGATTGAGGACAGATACAATCTTCTGAAGACGACTATCATCTCTGAGCTGGGCCAAGTCCACCATGTGTGTGCCACTGCAGATGTCTGGTCTGACGCAAGGAGGAGTTACATTGGTATCACTGCACATACCATCACCGATGACCTCCAGCGCAAATCGTATGCTATTGCCTGCCGTAGAATCCAAGGCAGACACACGTATGATGTCCTGGCAGCTGAGATGGAGCAGGTCTTTGAAGAGTTCAAAATCGGCGCAAAAGTAGTTGGTGTCATCACTGACAACGGTCAAAACTTCTGCAAGGCGTTTAAGGTGTTTGGAGTGGACATTAAGGACCTTGTCAAGGATGCGGAGGAAGAGGAGACTGCTGAGGAGGAGTTTGTGGATGTTAGCGAGATTCTTGATGTGGACTCTGAAGATGTGCAGACATATTCTCTTCCTCCCCATTTCCGATGCGCCGCTCACACACTCAACCTTGTAGCCACAAAGGATGTTCTGGAAGCTGACAAAAATGGGCCGTACAAGACCATCTCAAGAAAGGCCTTTGGCAAGCTGAAGGCAGTCTGGAACAAGCAGCAGAGGAGTACCACGTTTTCGGACCAAGTGCATGAGAAATTTGGCCTCTACCTGGTGACGCCTAATGCAACACGCTGGAACAGCCTGTTCATGTCCATGGACAGATCCGACATGCTCATCAAGAGAGACCGTGGAGCTTTCAACCTTCTGCTGAATGATGTTGGCACATCTGCACTTTCCAATGCGGAGGTGGCATTTGTGGATGAATATTGCCAAGTGATGCGGCCGTTTGCTAAGGCATTGAACATCCTTCAAGGGGAGAAGCATGTCTTCATTGGGCACCTACTTCCAACGCTCACATATCTGAAGAAGCAGCTCACCGAGATGTTGCCGTCCTTAATCCACTGCCAGCCCTTGGTGAGGGCTCTACTCTCTGGCCTGGCCAAGAGATTTGACCACCTGTACACCAGTCCAACTCATCTTGTTGCTGCCGTCTCGACTCCAAGGTTCAAAGATTCGTGGCTTGAATCTCAGGAAACCAAGGAGGAGACAAGGAGAAAGCTGTTGGAGGACATGAAGAATGAGCAGGGACCCCAGAACGCAAGCTCTGTTGGTGTTCAGGAGGACGAGGATGATGACTATGAAGGATTCTTTCCAAAGAGGATGAGAATGAGGCCAGAGGCAGAAGATGAGCTGGTTCGGTACATGGCACATCCAGACGATAGTTTGAGCATTCTGTCGTCTCTGCCACTTCTTCGAAAAGTGTTTATTAAATATAACACTCTCTTCCCTAGCTCTGCGTCCTGTGAGCGTCTCTTCTCTGTTGGGAAAGCACTGTTTCGGAGCAACCGTCACCGGATGCGAGATAATTCATTTGAGATGCAATTGCTTCTCCGTGCAAACAATGTTAAGCTGTGAAATCATTCTATATGCAATAATGTGTTGTAAAAGAGATACTAAATAAATTATATGTTACTATTACATTGTTTCTGCTGTGTTAACCTAGTTACGTGGCTAACAGCCAAAAAAAAGACAGTAAGTTCAAAGTAACTGTAACTGTAACTAGTTACTTTGCAAATAAAGTAACTGATAAGTAACTAGTTACTCAATTTTGCGGAGTAACTGTAACTTTTTCCCGAAAATGGAGTAACTTTTAATACCCTGGCCAACAGCTCCTGCCTTGTAGGAAGAGGCTAGATGCTGCCTGAAATATTGCCTGAGAAACATTATTAAGGCATTGGTCTAATGTTTATCCTTTTTTCAGATTTAGTCCATGATGTCGGCCTCTCCTCTAATGTCGAAGCCATGTCGACTGTGGTGGTGGACAAGGCAGAACTCGCCGACACTAAACTCGTGGACCTCTCCGGCAAACAGGACGCCATCGAGCGGAGATTCAAAAACATCAACAAACGAGTCAACCTGCTGCGAAATCGGGCCATCGGGACCAAGACGGCCGGAGAGCTAGCCAAGGTACGGAAGCTCGCGCAGCGGTTGCACCAGGCAGAGTTGCAGCAGAAGCGGGCTGTCGAGGCGAGAGTACCTGGAGTGGACGACCCCGTCAGGCCCGAAACAACACAACAAAGCAATGCCGAAACGTCGGCGAGAGCAACAACGTCTTCTTCTACCTCAGCCGCGGCGGCGTCGCCTGCCGTCGCAGCTCCGTCCGTCCCTCCCGTAAGATCTTCCTCAAAAAAGCCTCTGCCGCGAATGACGAGTGCAGAACGTGCTCGAGCAGAGGAGGCGCTCGGCGGGATGGAGTCCAACCTACGGCACCTAATACAGAACTACGACTCGGAGGCGACGGAAAGCTCCTCCGGGGGTGAGAGCTGCGACGAGCTGGACAACTTCCCGCCCAGTGCCGACCACTACATGCCGGGCAAAAAGCGCGCGAAATACACGTGGCTGTCGAACCGGGCGAGCATCGCATCGCGGTGGACCTGGCTCACGGCGCAGCTCTCCGATCTCGAGTACCGCATCCGCCAGACGACCGATGTCTACCGTCAGATACGCGCATCCAAGGGGCCGGTAACGCTGGGTGAGCCCGTGGTGTCGTGGCCGCCGCACGCGAAGAAAGCAGTGATGGCGTCACAAGCTCCGCAAGAGGTGCCGCTGAGCTGTAAGCCTGTGACGAGGGATTACAGCCGGGTGGACTCTCAGGGGAGGAAGATTATCATCAAGGAGCCGTCGTCGCCGGCTGCTGAGACCGCAGGGTTGACGGCGGCGGAGCAGCATGATGATGGCAGTCTGGGAGCGTGTCGGACGAGGCCTGTGAAGATGCTGAAACGGAGGAGAATACTCGTAAGCATGAGCTCTATTAATATACTTTTTGTGCCATTGCCCATTAGCAACTTGACACTTCCAGCAAGAATATGCCATTTCTGAAAGTGATTTCATTTATTATGACAAAATGTAAACAGGAAGATTTTTAATACTTTAGGATTGCAACATAAAAAGGTAATTAACACCCGGCTTCCCTTTCAGACCATGCAGCATGTTGCTCGCACCACTCCCCGCGCCAACAAAGAGTCGAGCGTCCGCTGCGACTGTCCTCTACCCAGCTTCCAGTGCGCCATCTGCTACGGCAGGCACAACCACACCCCGGCCCCCGACCCCGTCACCATGGAGCGGCGCCAAGTACTCGGCCTGCTCGACCACTCCTACCATCAGGTGCTCAGCGGCGCCGTCGCCGGCCGGGAGGAGGTTCCGCTTGACGTGCAGATGATGCAGAAGATCAAGAACCGGTCGTGGCTTTCCAACAACTCAGGCGCGAGTCTGAACCAGCTCATCCGGGAGGGTGAGCGGGAGAAGAAGAAGTACATCAAGCGGCTTAAGAAGGAGTCCACGTCCGTGGCGGATGCGGCAGGCGCAGCAACGCCATCAGCTGCCGCGGCAGCGGACGACCGGAACCCATCCTCGTCTGCAGGCAGCAAGCACCTCGCGCATATGCAACGCTACAAGAAGAAGGTTAAGAAGCGCGTGGAGCTTCCCCCGCATAGCCGAAACTCCGGCACGAAGCGTGTCCGGTCCTCCGCTGGCGGCGGACCTGACCACAAGAACCCCCACCGCCGAAAGTCGCTCACCATCCACCACCAGAACGACGACCGCGTGTCCGCAATCGCCGACCTGGGCGTGGATGAGAACGGCTCGCCCGTGCCGAGTCCCAATGTGAACGCGAGCAATCAGGCGTGGGCTGATCATATCCGCCGCAAGCGGGAGACCGCCTTCGATATTGACAACATTGTCATTCCGTACAGCATCGCTGCGGCCACGCGCGTAGAGCGGCTCAAGTATAAGGAGATCATCACGCCGACGTGGCGAGCTGTGGGAGACGACGATAAGGTCGCCAAGTCCTCGACGCCAGCTGAGACGAAGAGTGAACCGTCGACGCCAGCAGAACCGGAGAAGGGCGAGAAGGAAAAGTTCAACAGCACCGGGGATAACAACAAGAAAGTCGTTGGCCTGCCAGAGAAGAGGAAGAAAAAATCCGTGTCCATATGCCAGGCTGGTGAGACGCCGGCCAAGAAGCGGAAAAAGACTCCTTCAATAGCTCTGGAAGATGAGGACATCACCGAGACCAACTACGAGGTTCGACATGCTAAGGCTGAGCTGGAAGAGCAGCGGCGATGGCAGACCCCGCTGTGGAAGACGTCAGGCGGACAGCGGAGTCGCTCCAGCCGGCGACAGGACAGCCGAGTTGACCGGCAGTCGGAGGGTGGCCTCGGTAGCAGTGGCTACAACACGCCAGACCCGCTCAGCCCTGGGATGGTGGAGCGCGTGGACACGCTTGAGGTGAACACGCGGCCGAGCACGCCGACTATGGATGATGCCGGCCCGTCGTCCACGCCGGGTACGCCGACGTCGGCCATGGCGGCGAGTATCCGGAATCGGCGGAGGACGTCGTCGGCGACAAAGTCGAGGGATCGGAACCCGTCAGAGGATACGCAGAGCTCAAGGTGTACGACGCCGGTGAACAACCAGCAACCGGTAAGACAATATGCAACATTTTAACATTAGAGCGGATATTAAGAGAACTTAGTTTAATTGGCTGTCAAATAAGATATATCTCAAATTAAAAGTTTCCAGTCGAGTAGTTTATGAGTAGTTTTGTACGAGTAACTTGAAATTTCGCTATAGTTGAATATACATAAACGGTTTCTTTCCTACTTCAGGAGCTCGAACTGGTCGACCCCTGGGATCCTCGCCCCTTCCCCCTCCCCGACGACGTCTACCAAGTCATGCTCGAGGACATGCCCACCGGACACACAGACCTCCACACGCCCGGCAACAACTCTGTCCGCGTCAACAACGACAGCAACAAGAAGCCCGCCGCCGTCGAGGACGACTTTGAAGAGCTGGAGGAAGAGGAGGAGGAAGAAGATCCCGATTGGAACGGGGAGGAATTGGAAGAAGAGGAAGACCCTGATGACCCAGAGTGGGCTACAGGGGGCGATGGCGGGGCAGAGGGTAGTGCGACAGGGACGCCACAACCCGCCAAGAAAGTTAAAAAGTGACGAAAAATGGACGTCCTAAACATGTGTTAAGTGTCATTTTATAAAGCATGTTCTTTTTATAGTGGTAAAAAGTGGATTAAGAACACACACACATGCACCTGATTTTTTTTTCGTACAGACGGCTTCAAAGAATAATGTTTTAGATTTTTGGCTCGTCAAAGTATTTTTTGAAGGAGGTCAAGAGAAGAATAAGAAGAATTAAGCTGAGAATATATACTTATGTCTCCCCAATTGATGCAAAAGAGAGATAAACCGATTTTTATTATTTCGGCGTTATTTTCGTTACAAAGACTAACCCGCTTCTCTATCTCTATTCCCTCCTTTAGATTTCATCGATCACTTCTTCCTATGGATGAAATTCGCACAAAATTGGCACTTTTCGCCTTGTACTCGAGACTCTTGGCAAGTGGACTCGTTTGAAACTGAAGTGCTTCATAGCATACTAAAATTATCTCTCCAAAAAGCTGCTCAACACTACTATAACACACTTTTAAGCTTACAAAGTTACACTTCACTCCGTTAATGCAATGCATTTCTTACTGTTCTGTCCTTTTCCAAGTACCATTTGTCTGTCAAGTACAGCATCACTTCAGTTTCAACTGTCCGTTTCCTCCTCCTTCAGATAATTGCCCTGTCAATTGTCGCCAATGCCGTCATCCCCGACCACGATGCCGGAGTCTTCCAGTGGACAGTCTCTCCACCTCCGAACGAGACATCTCGCTGCGATAAGGTACAATTAATACTTAATAGACATTTATTTTCACTGTTACTCCAAGGTGTTTGTTTAGTTAATTAGGAATATGTAATTTTTGGATTGACTAATCTACCTTCCTTTATGTAAAATCGTAAATGACGGTAAATCTACATTTGAGGCTCGGCAACTAATATTCAACCTTTCTCTTAGTTTTGTTGGTCCGTTAAATCTCGGACAGACTAAAAAATAATTATTTTAATTTACTCAATTAAAATATTTATATTATTATTAGGTCAAGTTTCCGTGCTATTGACTAAAAACAATTAATCTGTAAACGTCCTAAAACCCTTTTCTCTTCCTAGGTGATCGACTTTCTGACTGAGGGTCTGACCCGTTGGGATGGCCAGTACTTCATGCACGTGGCCAACAACGGCTACAGCTATGAGAACACGCTCGCCTTCTTCCCGCTCTACCCCATCACGGCAAAGGCCACTGCCGAGGTCATCTACTGGGCACAGGTATGAACAAGCACTAAAACATGTTAACAGTTGAGCAGAACCTTCACATCGCATACATCATGAAGTTAGTAAAGCAAGAATGTATTTTTAAGTCACTAATACTCAACAAGAAACATGAGCTTTATCAAGAAACTCTAAGACTATAGAATTTCTTGGCTTTATAAACCTCGCACCATAAACCATTACTCAATAACAATTATTTAAAAAACAACTCAAGAAAGAACCTGCAAAATATGTTTACTTGCCTGCAATCTTCATATTTTTACTTATTTCAGGTTGATTACGGCCTCATTCACTTCTCCCGCGCCCTCGTCCTCGGCGCACTCACTGTAAACTTCCTCTGCTTCATCGCTGCCACACTCCTCCTATTCGACCTCTCCAGGAAGATCCTCCGGGACGACTACCTCGCGTACCGCGCCGCCCTTCTCTTCTGCGTCAACCCCGCCAGCGTGTTCTTCTCCGCCGCGTACTCGGAGAGCCTGCATTGCATGCTTAGCTTCTACCTCATGCTCAGGGTCGAGAAGGCGTACACGACGGTCCAGACCGGCCTGCTGCTCATGCTCGGCTCTGCTGGACGCTCTAACGCCGTCTTAAATGTTGGCTTCGCCCTCTACAAGAGCCTCAAACTGGCGGCCAGGGAGATCGCCATACACCGGAGACTGAAGCAACTCCAACGCTCCGAGCTGTCAGAGACCATCGCAAACCTCATGGGAGACTCGGTGCTGCCCGCGGTGCTCTGCATCGTTGCCGCCACAACCCCGTTTGCGCTCTTCCAGTGGTTCGCGTTCACAGAGTACTGCAGCCTGGTCAAGCCGAAAGTGGACTGGGACGAACACGTGCTGGGCTACGCAGCTGAGCATGGCCTACGCGTGCCGTCGTCTGAACCGGCAGCCTGGTGCGCTGACGCACTACCAATGCCGTATTCCTACATCCAATCACATTACTGGAACGTCGGATTCCTCCGCTATTGGACGATCCGGCAGATCCCAAACTTCCTTTTGGCTGCACCCGTCATCTACATCGTGCTCAACGCTGGCATCCGATTCTTCAAGACGCACAAGTACTACAGCGTCCGCCTCGGCTGTACCTACTTCGGCATGGACCCCGCGCAACGCGTGCCGCCGTATGACGCGCTCCGCACCCGCGTCCTGCCGCGGGAGACGTTCGTGTACCTGGTCCACGCGTGCGCGCTGACGCTGTTCGGTCTCTTTTGTGCGCATGTGCAGATCACGACGCGGTTGGTGTTGTCGAGCAGTCCGGTGGTGTACTGGGTAGCGGCATTGGTGACGGCGCCGAGGGGCAAGAGGCCGACGCCGGTGTTGGATCTGTACAAGCCGGAGATGGTGGCGAAGTTGGAGACGAAGGAGAACTTGGAGAGCAAGTAAGTTGTTTCATCAATGTTAGATCTATTTTACTTGTACGTTTATGTAATGTTTAATTTCATATTTCAGGTGGCAATCCATGCTTACGGATGAAAAGCCTCAAAGCCAGGAATCCAGGCTGATCCTGGGCTACTTTGCATCCTACGCCGTCGTCGGAACCATTCTATTTTCTAATTTTCTACCATGGACCTAATTACAATTCTGCATTAGAAACAGTCACATTCCTACAAGATGCCAAAATAAGTGAGATAATGCATGAAGTGCTAATGATGCATTTTTACCCTAGTCAACTGCATATGAAGAATATAAAAATGATCTCAAAATTGTAATAATCGACAGGTCCCGTAAGAAGGATCTTGTGATACAATAAATAAAAAGCCTTTAAAATGGAGTTAAATATTTCATTGTAGGAGTCATATTTCTTTGTACTCTTCTCACTGCCAGGATTAAACTTGTTTTCAGTTTTATAGTACGAGCTCTTTAATCACTTCTTGGTAGTAGCGTCCTCTAACAACTACGTTAGTCTACGTAACTTATTTACTTTACAGTACACACTACTTGGTTGTAGTCTCTAAGGGCGCGTCCAGACCTAATAGACAAAACCAATAAATCACCAATAAATCACCAATAAATAGCACTTGCCCAGCGCTGAGCTTCTCCTATTCAGTGGCAACTCAGGCCTGAGGAGGCAATTAATTGCTGCAATTTATTGCTGATTTCTTGATTTCTCTATTAGGTCTGGACGCGCCCTTAGGTCTGGACGCGCCCTATGTCACTGTGTGCATCTTAAAGCACTTGGCACTGATTGAGAAGAACATGGCATTGGGGCCAAACAAGAAAATATTCGCTTCTATTGTTCTACAATTCGCTTCATTTAACTAAAGATCTCTGCAGGTAAAAGTTTAGAAAGCTGATGTTGCTCGAGCCTCGAAGAGCAAACTAATGGGAAGCATCTTTGATGGGAAGAACATTATGAGCGTGTTCTGGAGTTTTTTATGCATTATAACTAGGTCATATTTAAAGAGGAAACACAATTTAGATACTTTTCCATTAGCAATAGTGTATTACTGACAAAAACCATTTCATAAAAATAATAAATACAAGTAGGAAGCTATTAAACTATTTCATTGGTTCACATGGCCACGTAGGCCCATTCCACTCTCGGAATGGGATCCGCAAAGGCGAGCCAATCCGAGGAGTGTGTGGGCAGCAAGCCCATCCCGTGGCACTTGTACATGGCTAACACCACATTAGCTAGGTTGCCAAGAACATAGACAATCTTCTGGCCAATGTTTCCGCCTGAAAGAGAAGTTATTAGCAAAATGCTTAAAAGTAACAAAATTATTGTAATTTTAATATGTTAGAAAAATGTAATTGTAATTCATTACATTTTTCCAGCTAAAGTAATTGTAATTTGAAATTTTTGATATTGAAAATTACAATTACCACTACATAAACGTTTGTGTAATTGTATTAAGATTTTCTGATATTTTGAAATAATTAAAAAAACAAATTACATTGTTTAGCTAGTATTTGTAATTTTTTCAAAATAAAAGTAATTTAGTATTGCCTGGTAATTAGGCATACTTATTCAATAAAGAGAGTCCTTTTTCTTACCTCCATTCTCATTCTGCGCATCCAAGCTCTTAAAGGTTGCGTTGACGGAGAAGAGCGTCTTTAGCGGCCTCACCGCCATCATGACAACCATCATGATTGGGAAGATTGAGATGGTGTTTCCGGACATGTACATGATGAATAGGTTCATGGGCACCTGCTTGATGGGCCCCAGCGCCATGTCCCAGCTCCGCTTCGACCGCAGCTGGCTCTGGTCGGCGTTGTTCCGCTGCGCCTCGGCCGCGGCGCGCTCCATCAGGTTGGATTGGTAGCCCACCGGGTTGGAGGCGGTGCCGCCGTCGGCGCGGCGGAAGGAAGTCAAGGCTCCACTTGGACCTGTGTCGGGACGGTTGCTGGGCCATCACGGGGGACACCACGGAGGGCAAAGGGAGGCTGGATACGCCGGACATAACCCAGAGAATATTTGTTTTCAGAGCTGAGCTTGTGGAAAAGATGAAACATAATCTAGAGCCCAGTTTATAAAAGTTCTAAATTAAGGGTTGCCAGGTGTTAGTTAAGGCAAGAATTATGACTTATTTATAAACAAATTTGCTATATACGAGGTGGAATCAAAATCAATCCGAAAAACATCTGTTAATTTTGAACCGCTTAACCTATCTTTGATATTTAAATAAATTGGTATGTAATAAGCTGACTAAGATCTAGCCAGTTTATTTTATGCATGATGTTCATATCTGGGACGGGAAAGGCTGG
>LR142410.1:0-10142 GCA_900659605.1 Tisbe holothuriae | reverse complement strand
TTTTTTATAGATAGAGAGAGTGAGAGAGAGAGATATCGAACTGAAATTTTTTTGACTATATATTTTCGCTGCTGTTTATTTGTGTTTAGTTTGCTACTCTCTTTCTTTCTCTCTCTCTCTCTCTCTCTCTCTCTCTCTCTCTCTCTCTCTTTCTCTCCCACTCCAAATACGATAATGGCGGAACATCAATATTGCTAATAAAAATACGAGGAGAGAAAAAGCTTTTGGTGGCTGAAGCACTTTTACTGTGCAAAATCAAAGTGAACTTAACACAATTATAGGACACCAATGAACGTCTTTTTGAACGTACCGCATAACCAAGATGTGAAAAGGTGCTTATTTTATTTTATTTCAATATATATTATCCTTGATGTATTTATACCTCTTAGTCTATAGTCTATAGATGTTGCTCATTCTTCATCGCTTCGTTCGCCTATATGGTATTTTTCAATAATCATTGACAAATGGCCGCCTTTTGCTTGTTCGCCCAGCTGCTAAAACTGCTCCACTCGTAAAAAGAAGAAGCGGTGGTTATGAATGGCAGCAGTCGATTCTAGCAAATATGTCGATCTGGGGCTTTCTCTTTGGTGGATTTAGAAGTAGTCGTAACATGTGTCGAGCAATTGCACTTGACTATTATTACAACGACGATGCTCATTTTTATACACAAGTGTCTAGACTTTTATGCAATAGGGATGCCATTTTAATATTCAGTCAGTAATGACATGGCGTCATACATTTTGTACGCTATGGTGACCGTGGCAACCCTTATGTTATAACTACCCGCCGTATATTTGTCGGATTATTTCTATTATTATAATAGCAGCCCTCGCCTGAGGTCATCCATATTATGCACATACTTTAAGTGCGGCGCATTAATATAATGATTGTATGCACACAGCAACAAAAAGTGCTCTGTATGGCAACGGCTAGGTCGTCGGCATTTAATCTTTCTAGCGCATCAAAACGCTCTTGACGAGTTGTTGTGTTGTGCGGAGGCATCATTAGCGCAAATCTCTAATAATCTGGGGGAAACTCAGGCTACATTAAAGAGAGAGCACTGAGCAGATCTATGTATACAGGGTGGTATATTATTAATTTGATAAATATAAATCAACACATAATTCAAAACTGCAGCAAATGTATCCTATTTATACACGTTAAAGAGTACTATCGAGTACTAATCCCCACCCTGTAAGTCTTGTACCGTATGCACAGCGACGATCTCTCTTTCGCTCCCCGACCGCTTTGCTTGACGGAAATAGTCTTTTCATATCTCACCGGTGGGCGGGCGGCGGGAGGAGAATAATTCATTAATCATATCAACAACGAGATCCAAGACGAAGGAGAAAGAGACTCCGCAAATGTAAGTGAGGGGTGGGAACAGGCATTAAATGAGTCGGACCCAGGTTCGATGCATGCTCTTAATACATCCCTTCTGTAGTATCAAGGCTCTAGTCCTTTGAAAATACATTTCACGTACTCATGGCCACGACATGCGAACATACACGTCTTTATAGCTATAAAGGGCGACTTAAATTGAATAAACATGTTCTATGACCACTACGAATGTTATAGCTCTACGTTTCCACCCCTTAAACCGTAAGTAATTTCGATCCCTCTAGTGAGATGTTTGTTTTCACCACTGAAGACCAGCAGAGGTACAGGGTGAACCATTATATATTGCAAACTTTAACTTGAAAATGCACAAATAAATATTAACCAATCACACAACCAGCTATTGTCAATGAAGTGGAAAGTTTACGAAACTTAGGCAGTATTATTGTCTTCCCCTGTACACCCCCATGGGGCTAAAAGTGGATCTTATAGCACTGGCTTCTCCCTCCCTTTCCTTATTTTTTCACCCCTTATGTGCATTCTGTCTATATCGGTGGCTCGGCGATGACTCACAAAGTCCAAGAGTTTTGAGCCGACACTAATGGCTGGCAATAGATCTGCTGCTACTATTTCTTCTTCCTCCAGAAGTGATGCAGGCGTTTTAACTCGGGGACTATTGCGAGGTTTCACGGTAGAATGGGTAAAATGCTACAGTACACAATCAAAATGGGTTAAAAGTAAGAAGAACATCTATAGCATATATTTTTGATAAAATATACTCTCCTGCCTTGGTTCCACATTTTGGGTTCAATTCGGTTTTGCACAATAGACAACAGTGAAAACCTTCTCTCCCTTTTTCCCTGTCTTCGCTCTCAAATGGACATGAACGAATTGGCCAAGATATATTGCAATGAATACACACATTACATAACGTGCGTACAAGAAGAAGAAGAAACCACATCTAAAAGCAGGGATAGACATAAAGAGGGGGAATAATAGCACGCTCCACTCATGAGAGAGCTTAACTTTTTGATCTCCTTCTGTGAGGGGGAAAGAAAGAAAGAAGATTCAGAGACATATCATGGGAATGTGATTCGTCATGAAAGTATTTGGTCGCTGTTATTGTTTGGTTATTTTGGTCATATTTGTATTTGTTGTTCTTGCGGCTCTCATGATGATTGTAAAACGGAGCTATATGGATGGCTACAGTGCTTAATCAAATCATATTGTAATAAAAATAGCTATAAAGCATATGAATCACTTTAGATTATTACATGGATATATCAGATCTTGATGTGCATTTTTGGGGATTAAATATTTTGTTCTGTAGCTTCTTTTTCCACCCTCCCCAGAAGGGTGGACGACACAAAAGCAACCCTGCCTTTATTTTTACCCGGCGACTCCCAACAATGATAATCGCCGCGGGTGCCGCTCAGAACGACATTTATATGAATAAAGCAATAAACTTCCTCCTCCTCCTCTATGATTGTTAGACTTCCTTCAGAGGCTGTAAAATAAGCTCTTTTTATGGCGGCAATATCAGACTTAAATGCATAATTGGTCAATGAACTTCAGGAGGTCGTGATTTTTAACACTTGATCAGGACAATTTCGAGCACTTAACTTTAGTGCATTTAATTCCGACCCACTGTGATGATACAATCCGGTTGCATTTATTTTCTCCTTCACTTAACTCGAATCCATCCATTTCTCTTCCTTTTGTCATGTTTGCCAATCCCAATCAGACGAAAATCGGATCAATTTTCGTTCTCGTCTTTTCATCTGCCCTTGCACAGTGGATTTAATGTTTGCTTCATGGGGAAAAGAGCAGTATTACAAACCCTATATTAGTGTGGCCCAGTATTCAACCGCCGGAATATTTAAAATATTATTTCCAATGTTAGGCCACTGTGATTTCTGGCGAGTAGCAGCATCGAAGGCGCGTGGCATACACAACGATGCTCTAAACCTGATTTTTCACGAATAATACAAACGTTTAACAAGTGCGAGCATAGTTCACCGTCCGTTCTCCGTAAACCCACGCAACCCGGCTAAGTTATGGCAATGTAGGACGACTATTGTTCCCCCGAAATCATGAGACAAAGCGCGCGGCTTTTAGGTATTTGCTCAGTATTCTGCTTGCTTCGTCTCATTCAGTTGAAAAATCGATACTTTACGACCAGAAATAATTCGGAGGGAAAAGGATGGAACAAAAAACGACGAGTAATTGTTGTTTGGACTATGAGGAATTTTAAACAGTCCTCTATGGCCACTTTTTGCGGACGAAAATATTTTGCCCCAGGGCTTAAAAGATGGATAAAACGGGGATTCTTGCTGTTGCCGTGTAATGAGATGCTTTAGATGTTGAAATGTCTGGTTAAACAAGTTAATTTAAGGAGATATTATCTCTCTTGCTCACGTAATAGATCCGTTTTCGCTGCTTGCATAACATAATTTTCAGCAGCTGTCTGACCCGTGACCAATTTCAATTTCAATGAGGAAAGAGGAAAAGGAAAAGCGAAAAGAACCAGAGATTAAAGTGTGGCTAAATATGGGTCACAAATCACAATTTCAAGCTTCCGATGTTACGCTGGCAATGGGATAAATGGTTATTTTAAACAATGTGGATTTAAGAGTTCCCTTTAAGGTTTATAACTTAATACTCTGTATTCTAGAGTGAGTGCTTCGTATGTGAAAAGAGGAACCCAGACCATTGGCAATTGGCAATTCAGTCCATATTATGCAGAGAATGTAGCAAGAGAGACATAAACCAGATACAACATGAATCCTTTTAGCAGACTAGGGCTTAAGCAATTATGGACAAAAATCCATTGAAGGGAACAGAAGCTCGTGCTTATGCAGGTCAGTGGATTTAAGCCGAAAATGGGCAGAGAGCAGAACATTAAAATCGATTTCGAAAACCAGAGTTCATTCAAAGCTGCTTTGATTTATTGCAATGGGGTCTTCCTTTCTTTCTTCAGCTCAAGCTCTACTTGTGTCAATTTGGAACCTCATCTCTCTGCTTAATGGTGTGTAAAAATATCGTAATAATTCTTCTCTCTTTTGATGCCCTCAATATATCCAGAGTCAAGGTTGGCTTTGGGGAGAGAGAGGAAACTAACTTTTGAAAAGAATATTTTGATGGGGAAAAAGTAGTTGGGGGAGAGAAGAGAAAAGGCCTCACTTGAGGAATGGTCAGAGAACAGTTTGCACAGTAGGCTATGATCATAATTTTATTAAATATAAACTAGGTTGTTTCAAATATGAAAGCATGTTTGTATGTAGACAGTTTATTTTTGTCATTGATGCCATATAAAAAGCAATAGTGTGACTGCTGTCAGCAAAGTCAATATGAAAGCTTTTTGCTCCATTTTGTCGCCAGACTTGTTGTATTGAGAGGAGAGAGAATAAGATCTCTCTTCTGGGCGGCAACGAGAGGAAGAAGAAGAAGAAAAGTTTTTGCCACTTTTGCCCAACTGGAGAGAGTCCAATATCATCTACACTTTTCTTCTCTCTCGTTATCTTCGATAAAAAGGATATTTTGCTGGTGTACGTTACATTTTACAACATCACTTCAAGTGACATTGTATGATGGAGTAGATAGAGACTTTATAAAGAGGCTCGAACCACCATTAAAGATCCAGACTTTAGTCAGAGCACTCCTCAACTGTCTTTTGTGTTTTTCTCTCTTTCCTTTCGTCACCACCACCAGCTATGCCGGCAAAATATCTCCAAACAGAAGCAGTGTGGCCATTATTATTATCAGATAAAGTCATTGAAATTCAATTAACGCCGGCAGAGTGACGACTGCAGCCAGCGATAATTGCTCTATCGGACAACTGTGCAAAACAAGACAATTGTTGACATTTTCCAGGACCACTGTGTTTTGATATTCAAACAAGAATGCATTGTTAAAAATTAATTATGCTAACCACTGTGCAATCAAGGCAGTTGTTAATATAATCCATGACTGTTCCACTGTGTTTTAGTGTTTCTCTGTTGTAACCACATCAGTCAGTCTCCCCGTTGTCGGTCAGAAGCTCTTAGGAGGATAATAATTATCAGTTTGTTTTGTTATGCAGATTTTCCCTCTTTATTTTTTCAACCTAACGCCGTTTAACCTTGAAGAAGAAAAAGAAAGATGTGACGACTTCTCTTGCAGAGATGCTCAAACTTAGAAAAAATATTCTAGTTTTTGACCGTTTTTTTTCTTTCCCCCATTTTGCACAAGTTGATGGGTATAGTTGAGGAATGGAATTGACTTTTTAAGCAGTTCAATGTGCAGAGCAATGACTAGCAAATTGAGAATGTAAATAATTGGAGTTCAATGCAGAAACCGTCTCAAATTAGGTTACGAAAAGAACCTTCAGTAAATCTTTGTGTAGTTTTAAAGTTGTTGTAACTCCGTCGCTGCTTCTCCCATCACGAGTACATTTTTAACCTCGTTAGAAAACTTTACTTTTCACGTCAAAGGCCGTGAAAAAAGGAGTGAGTAAGTAAAACTCTTCTTGCTTAAATTGTTGAATTCTCAAAGCCACGCATCGACATCGACAATTTTGTATGTTGAGGGATTTGGTGCTCTAGTAGACGGTAAAATGACATTAAAGTGTTTTTTTTTTCAATTCATAAAGTACATGCTTTTTATTGATAATCGAATAAACAATGTTCGGTTCATAAATAGCAACATTACGGAAATTCCCTTTACAGTTTTACACCAAGATGCAAATTTATCTCCCTTGTTTAGTCAGGGACGCCATTTACTATTAATCAAATTTATTATACCATTAATCTCAATTGGTTTTCCATCATCCCTGCTCTCGTTACATCTGCCCTTGAAAGGTGGAAAAGAATTTTCATATTTTTGCAAAGGAAACTGCTTATGACAAAATAAAACGAGAGACGTTTCCATCACTTTTGTGACAATTCTCTTGGACGGATAATTGGATCGAAGTTTTACTTACGGCCGTTTTATTAATATAATATGATATGTTATATTCATCTCCTGTTCCCAAAGTGCAGTAAAATCCTTATTCCTCGAATCTTCACCCGAATCGATTATAGTTCCGAGAACAAAGATGCAAAAAGGTGAAATTGGTACTCACATGATCATCTCTCTTTAAGGGCAACCACCGTCGATTTCTCAAGAAATATGGTAATGCTAATGAGGACAAGAAAAAAACCTGAAGCTTCTTCAAGTTGGAGGAAAAGTAATGATTGCATCTTAACCTTCAAAAAAAGAGTTTCATTATCAGCGTGAATATTTTATATATTGGTAGGATTCTCCTTCAAGTGCTGCTTCAAATATTACAGACTTCAGCATTCTTAAAGAGAGGGAAGAAAGAATGAAGAACTACGTCACAGTTATAAGACACAGTAGGGTTGCTAATGTATAATTTTTCATAAATAACCCAATTTTTGGCTTAATATTTTTGGATACTGTTCAGACTTTGGAGCATATGTAACAGTAGAAGTGAAGTAAGTAGGATATAATATGCCCATGACAAGTATTTGTGACACTTTATATGCAACTTGTCAACCCTTTATCGTCTGAAACTTTTCCTCACCAGTCATTCGTTCGTTTTCGTCTCTCTGCATCCTTCACTCTTAATATATTCAGAGAACAGAAAAGAGGCAAACTTTAGTTTCTTCATCCTCAGCATTTAATTACTACTATGACTATAGACACGCTATTTTAAGACATCTCACGGCTATTTAAACATAAAGGATACCTGAAGAGCATTTATCATCACCAGGAAATGCCACAGATTGAACATATAAAACGTAATTAGTTGTGGAGAATTTTAACGCCTCAGTGCAAGCCAGAAATGCAGGAATATTTTATCCAATCCTAATTAAATAACAATTATACTTTGTGGAGCTTCTAAATGAATAAGTGATGCAAAGTAGTCCTGATGACAAGCAATTATTTCAACTTTTTAATGTCACTGTCTCCAAAGTTGAGAATGTCGTTAGACGAAAACTAAGGACAACATGCATTATAAGCATTCTAAGTTATGCAGTTATTAAGTTCTTATATAATAGCATCAGCCATAACTGAATTGTAAACGTCTGATGATGCCAAATTTGATCCATAAGTCAACCTACATTCATTCTTCTCACAGAGATCAAACAAAGTTGAACCATCGTTTTCTCGAAAATCCCGAAAAAAATCCCCTTGTCGCTGCACGCGTCGATCGAAAAACAACGTTTTTCTCTCGTATTAAGGGCTGCAGCAAACAAACAAAGTAATTACCAAATGAGGAGGAGTGGGATCAATAATAAAATACAACAAATGCGAGGGTGGGAATGAGAAAACTGTTGCCAAAGGAGCCGTTACGTTTCGAACAGAGAACATCATATGCAATAATATTCTAGTGTGCCCCACATTTGATTATCAAATTTTTCGTAGAGAACATTTCAAACTGCTTTGGTTAGTTAATCTACTATTCAAAGGTTGTATATTAGATTTTTCCTTGCTACTGGTTATTTTATCAATTTGTATTTGGTCTTGTCCTGTTGAATAATCTATATTCGTTTTGTTTCGATGTAAAATCGGACAGGAAATGATCATGATATAGAAATATTGTTGTATTCTTCTCTTTGTTAGTTTGGTTATCATTTGGGTGACATGTTTTGTTTTAAAACTATCATGGTAAAATTGGCTCATCAGAAATAGTGAAATACCGTGTACTCTCCCGAGTGACATAATTACTGTAATACCAGTTTACATATTTGTTTCTAAACTGCGCACATTTTTATTATGAATAGCTCACATATATAGTGCTTCCTTCTCATTATATCCGAATGCTTACCATATTGACTGAATTCAATGGTTTTTACGATCAACAGGGGATGATCATGAAACAAAGAAAGAGAAAGAGCGTCAAACTACCAAGGAAATAATAGCCATAAAGCTCTTTTCATCCCTTCTTCCACCAACGCTTAATTCCATATCGGCGATAACAGTTGATTCGTATCGCGGTGTATTAAACGTCACTAGATTAAGTACAACTGAAGGTTCGTCCTTTTGTCAATGAAACCCGCTATAAATTCAAAATGTGACATTACATATTCGCATGTCAATCAGTAGAAAAACAGCTCTCGTTCCACCCACACACGAACCCATTTTCGCGATGAAGCAAAAACGCTTATTCTGTGTTGCTTTTTCCTCCTTCTTTTGTCCTACACACACGACGGCACCCATTGATTGCTGAGGACGGCGAAATAACAAAAGACTCGAAAACGAATAGCAAGGAGAGCTTGCTTTTCTTTTTTCCAGGAAATGAGTTGAGACAGCTTTGCACTATGTTTGCAAGACTTCACACGCTAATCAGACTAAAAAGCTGCAAATAAAGAATATGTATGTACGTATAATCACTAAATATTGATATATTTAGTGTTGGGATCAGTCCGGCACATTCTGACTTTTGCTACCGTTATTTCCGCCTATTGTTGGAAAACATTACCATATTTGGGTTGTATTCAGTCGTTTTGGTGCACAGTAGCAGATATTATACCATTCGGGGGACAGTTGACACGAAATCAATACGAGCTTATTAGTCCGTATCATTGTGTACTGCTATTATAGTTCTGGGGAGTTATAGGAAAATAATAAAAATGGCACAGTTTTCACGGAAGTAGAGCAAGGCTGGATTCGTTTTATTTACTCCCAGGTCAATTATAGTTTATCGTGAATTTCTACGTTGTATTAATTTGACGTTGTATTAAAATGAAGACATATGCTTTTAGTTGACATGTGTACATATGTATGTTACAATAATCGCCTTATTTAACCCTGGGTGCAGGAATGGTATAAACATTGCATTGCCTTCGTTCCCCTTTTACCCTCTTTTCCCTCCTTCTGTCAGAAATTGTTATTTTTGCGGCGCGTCGGAATTTCTGTTATGTTCAGAGATTCAAACAAGGTTATTTTCTCCGACGTTTTTGTCGTCACAGTTGTTTTAATGAGACCGACTTGGCAATTTGCTAACATATCTCTTAAAAATGAGCTAAATATGGCATTTAGCAGGTAAATAGATAGAAAAGGAGTACAAAATGCAGATCCATTTGCACTTTACTTAATACTGTTAATGTCCATTTAAGTTGATTTAACTACGAAGGATTTATTACAATCGATGTTTGGAATAAAGTTTGGTTTCGAAACATTACGGAATAAAAGGTGTTTTACTCGATAATTAAATAATTGAGTGAAAGTATAACCGATATATTACCAAGGCATTAAGTGCATCAAGTGAATTTCCTTTGAAAAAATAAGAAATATTGAGAATCCTTGCATTCCTCGAATCGGATAAATATTGCACGGATTGAAGGAAATCAGGAATGACATTCGGGACGAAATACAATTTTATGCACTTTACTACATAAAACATTATTGTCCTGCACTCGACATCTTCGATACTTGTTGTCAGGCATCGTTTCCTCTGCAATGTATAAAATACAGACTTGAGATGTTTATCAGGTATTCAGTGCAAAACATGATGCCAATTGTATGCATAAAATGGGTTTAAAGTGCATGAAACACCATGTTAAATGTTGTTGAAATTCCCGGTCCCAAATTGCTGTCGCGACATTCTTTCTTCTCTGTCCCCCGTTTTGACTCTTCTTTGAATTTTTCGTCCCGCAGGCATTTTAATTGGAGATTTTTTTCTATCTCTTGCCGAAAATGACTTGTTGATTGACAGATCGCTTATAGGATGGAAAAGGATTAAAACTGGCATAATATTGAATAGTTCTTTGATCGCGTGCTAGCCCTCTTTTTACTCCTTTATATTGTGGTTGTAAAAT
>LR142409.1:0-10526 GCA_900659605.1 Tisbe holothuriae | reverse complement strand
ATATTTTCATTCTAGATTGGAATCACTCCCAAGTTGATCGTCCTTTGTTGTGTCCTCTCTGTAGGAATGGTAGGATATCTGACCGTGGAGTTCCTGTTGAAGCGGGGGTATGGGGAGGAGGAGGAAGATGAAGAGAGTGTCGTAAATGGAGATATCAAGGATCTGAATTATGACTGAGTTTATGAAGTAGCTTTAGCTCGGAGGAGAATTATGTATGTAACGGTAATAAATACTTATGTATAAGCATAGTACGTTCAATTCGTGTTTCATTTATGTTCCATGTAAAGATTATGCATTCTGCTATGCAAAAAAATCTTTTTGCAGGGGATTTCTTATTTTATGTTTCCTTCAACTGCATCGCCCTAACATATGCAATGAAAAGTCATATCAACTTTCATACCTGGCCGAAATGGTTCTCAGAGAAAGCAAGTTCACAGTAGATTGCATGAGAGCAGCAACCAAAACGCAAGACATAATTAAGAATGAAACAATAAAGTTTTTCCTCGTAGTGACCTTGGCGTATAACGCAACTATTTTTGTTGTCTTGTGTAATCATAATTGAATAGACAAGAATTTCTTGGCGGAATAAATGTGAGTGGCTTTCTCTTGAGTGTATTCCGGTTTCTCTTGGGAGAAAAGAAGGGGGGACGTCAAAAGTTAATAAAAAAGGAGGCGTTCTGAGTGGAAACGGCTTTTAGCTGTTTCATCCAGTGCTAAACAAGAAATATACCCAACAAATGACAAAAGCATGGTGTCTGTAACGGTTACTATATATACTTGTGATGGATTGTACGTAGTATATCTGCATAAAATGATATAATACACTATTTGATCGAAAGGCGTGATAACAAGTCCCTGGCAAATCTTGACTGTGCATGAATTGTGTAGCTGGACTATTTGGTGGAAGGAAAAAAAGTTACCGTGCAAAATATGCTAAAAAGGAAGGAGTTTCTGTGTCAACTATGTGATGCACGGCAAGGAAAGAGCAAGATATTGTAATGGGAATGCCTACTTAAGTGATTAAAGTTGACTATTAGGGTCCTAAAAGGTTTCAAAATGAATTCTACAACTGAAACCAATGCCATCGAAGCCCTGAATGGCACGGCTTTTAACAAGACATATGCTGAACAAGATGAAAACAATGACACAGACCATTGGGGTCTCAACTCTCTCAAGGGAAAGCGATATCCGGTTCCGTTCTATCTGCTCAGATCAGATCTCGACTTTTACATCGTGCTATGCACATTCATATCAATCGGAGCGGTCTTATTAAACTCCTTCATTGTGGTGCAAATTTTAAGGTAAGTAGGAAGAACAAAATCGGAATATTAGCACAACAGTTACTGTTGTAGAAGTTAGTGCAAATCGATATGTAGTATTAATCTAATTTCACCTAAATTTAAGATACTCCCGCCGTCGTGGCACCCCTTTAAACCTCCTGATCGTGACCTCCCGGCTGTTGTTCCTCCTCCTGCCTCCCCTCCACATCTTCCTCCTCTTCCTCACCTCCAACACGACCCTCTGCATGGCGACCTACATCATCTTCCCGGGGGTCGTGCTCATGGAGAAGCTGCTCATGACCGTCATGGCATTTATACGGTAAATATAAATAGCCATTATTAAGTCAATATATATTGCATTTTTACTTTTCAGGCACTTGTACATCTTCTGCGAGCCGTTCATGAAGCGCTGCTCCCTCCCCTGCATCGTGATCACCTCCCTGCTCTTCTGCGTCAGCCTCACCCTGTCGCCCTACGCCACTCTCTGGGAGGAGCTGCCGCCACTCTATGGAAAGTGTGCCTTGGACACCACCACTCTACTCTCCATCGAGAGGAAGCAGCCAAAGTTTGTCTTTCTCTTTGTCTACTTCATTATTCTCATTAATTCAATGCTGCTGGATGTGTTTTGCTACATCCGGATATTGAACTATATGAGGTAAGGCATAGTTGACTACACACGTAATACATATTTTAGTCCCTAATTTCCAGGCATCACTCTGTCCGTGTGATGGTCGTGCCGATGACCGCGTCCGAGCGGAGCAAGACGTTCAACGTGGTGACCGCGCCCTCCAGCCTCCTCATCTGGCTCATCGCCGGGGTCACCATGATCCCATCGCTCATCCTGCTGCTGAAGTCGCCCAGCGCCCTCGAACCGGAGGGAATCATCGTGCTAATAAACTATCAACTCGTTCTACTATTTGTAGAGGGTAATTAATGTCGATTACATGTTTAACTAGGAGTATATAATTAAGTTCAAGGTTGCGTCATCCCGCTAATCTACATCGGGTCCAGTGCCGAGTTCCGCAACGACGTCTACACGTTCCAGCAGCGCTACTGCTGCTCATGGTGCCGCCAAGGGGGCGCTGATGGCAACAACCAAAACAGTCACGGGCGCCGGGCATCCCAGGCAGGTGCCGCGTATGCCCTTGACCCGAGCGGGGACTCCGGAGTGCCCCGTGGGGCGTCCTCCATGGGTGACCTGCGGCAGAGCGTGTACTCGTTGGAGGATGTGTCGACGGCGTTTGAGTTGCCGTCCGTGGTCAAGGAGGAGTATGACGAGGAGAGGGAGAGTCCGATTTGAACATGGACTGCATAAGAATTGTCGAAAGAATTTCAAGCTGCCAATGTTGAAGCAGCTTAACAGTTCTCGAGCTATGAGACGGTGTACATCCGAAAATTGCTTATGAATTTCCGTTTCGCTTTCCTCAACAAATATACCGGGATTGCCGGTATTAATGTTACTAATGTACCCGTATTTAACCCCATTCCTATACTTTATAACTATTAAATCTAACAAATACATAGTGTAAAATGATACTAATTTTCATTTATTGCAACTCCAGTTATTCTTCTTGCACCATTTTATCTGATGGAAAATTATAAATGCGTCTTCTATTATTCTTGAGCATTTTCTTTGTCTGTTGTTATATCACATGGGTTCTTTTTAATAATGCCGGTTAAACCTCTTCTTCTGATTGTATATTCTTGGAGACAGTGATGTGTGTTTCTGTTGTTGCAGCTCTTTAGTATTCGGTTTTGTGTTGCGTCGAGATTCGTTAATTTCCATAAATTTGTCTTAAATATGCGCTCGAAACGAAGGAGGAAAGGTTATTTACATATGGCTTTGTGGGGGATGTACTTTTAGGGACATTTAAACAACACCGTTGAAAAGGGATAGTGTGTATTCTTTCTGCATAAAAACAATATTCAACCTCTAAACCACAACTCTTAAGAACTGATCTTTTCCATATTTCAACAAATCTGCGGCTATCATTTCCAAATCAAACTCCTTAGGAAACTTTTCCAGCCAAACAATTATTGAATGCAGCATGAACTTTACAAACAATTCAATTCAAACATGTTTGGCTAGAGTTGCTTCTTTTAGGCTATGATAAAATGTATAACCACCAAATGCCTCAAGCAAAAGAGAATCAATATCCAAATTGAATTATGGTCAGGTTTACTATTGCATTTTTTGCCACATATTTCTACTTTATCCCTTTAGAGGTGGTAAAAAAGTCCCCAACTGACGTAAAACTATCGAAACAAGATGGCAGAGTCGATCAATTTAAATATAATAATGCCTGCTCGCATTAATCGACTCTGCAAAAATTGAGGGGAATAATAATTGAAAGCCCAGCAATGGGGGAAAGGTACTTGAAAGTTATATACAAATAAAATGGCCATGCGTTTTACCATAATTTGAAAGGACGTCTGCTTCAGACCAATATAAGCCTTAAACTACTTAAAATTTAGTTCAAGATTCATGCGAATTTAAAGCTATTCCATGAGACCTCATTGAGCTGTTAGGGAAACTGACTGTTCCTGGTCTCCCACACTGATCCCTCCTCCGCCTCGTTCCCACTGGGTATCATGATGACGTCACTCTCCTCCTCGACGTCGACCACGATGGAGAGGTCGGACACGTCGTCGCGGGCCTCCACAAGGATGAAGTACTGGCCGGGGGAGGCGTCTTCCAGGCGGATGCGGCTGTAGCCTCGGGAGGTGAACGAGACGCCGCTGAAAGTAACATGTATACGTAGTTTTCCAATATATCGCCCATTAGAGCTCCTGTTACTTACGTTTTGTCCCAGTCGTTCTCCGTGGGCAGGTCTCCCTTTCTTAGGTACACCCAGATTGGGGTCGTGTATCGCTCCTTGGACCAGATGGCGTACACCTTGAGGGACTGGCGACCGCCGTGGATAGGGAAGGGAACCGTCAAGCTGGAATAAAAGAGCAAGAAAAAATATTCTGAATGATTGAGTCATTATAGTGACATGCAAAATTGCATTGGCAAGTAATGTTCGATAAATGTTGATCATGCTTTATTCATAAATATTTCCATCATTCTGCTAAGGTTTGCTACTTTTTTGAAAAATGTACCTCAATGTAGCATGGTTATAACAAACTATACACATTTTTGTATAACTAATCTGTGCGCAGTAGCCCCCTAGCTCCCACTACATGATTTGCTACTTAACTATTTGATATGATTATTGCTGTTTTGTTTTAACATTCCAATTCGTGGGCGACATTCTTCAATGTCTCAACATTTTATATATGTTGTTGTTGGTTCTGTCTGTTGTAGTCGGAGTTAAAGGTTAAAATCTATCAGCCATTGATGCTCAATCGCCCATAAAGTGAATAGAAAAAGGGGAAGAAGAGACAGGGCAGAGGATACATTTACCTCTAGTGGACAAATTTATACAGAACAAAATACAATGCAATTTAACGTTATGAATGAACTTAAGTAAATAACTGTACTTAACATTTATTAAAAATATAACGAATAAATTGCATTTTATCAGATTTTATGTCTCTTTTGTTTTGGCCTGTAGACAACATATTGAAGGAAAAACTTTGGTCAAAATGTCACCCGCGTCTAAAAGGCATTTTTAACACTTCCCGATTTGGTAGAACCAACACCAATTTTTATTTGGCAGAGATATTTCTTTTTGAAAAACGCAGCAGATGTCAAAGTGTCTGAGAGGACATATTTTACACACCAAAAAGACGTATTTTATCCAAGAAAGAGCCGTTGACACCTTTTCTGGGGTTGTTTATGCCTGTCGTGTTATTTTTAAAAGGTCACACGTTAGTTAAATACTGTCAATTTATACAAATTGATGCCTTAAATGACTAAAATGTTGCAGAAATATTGACGGTACCATTAGATTGTATTTACAATTTCGGTGTTATTCCAAGTAAATACGATATATCAACAACAATAATTCTCTCTGTTTTCCAGTCTAACAATGTCGATGTCAAAAGTCTCCAATTATTCTGGACGTTTTTGGTTGAACCCTAAATTATTCGTGCGTGCTGTTGCGTCCTGAAACACTCATTAGCGATTCTCTTTGGTGTGCTTTTAAACAGAATAAACGTGTGACTCTGCCATGGAATTAAAATTAGTGAAGCAGCGAGACAAAAGATCGCTTTTTATTCTTTCAAAAGTAGTCTCTTTGCTCAAAACCAATCTGAGGGGTGCTACAACATTTTGATACATTAAAATTTACAAGTTAAGCATTTGAGCCACATGGACAACGCTTTTATATGTATGTTATGTTAAGATTGTTATATTAGACCCTAAACATTGGCATCCCTAATCAAAGACCAGGAAACGGAAACACGGCACACCGACTTTTTAGGCCCTTCAAACACTTTTAGATTCTTCTTCTTCATCAACCGCCGTTTGCCCATCTTCAGAAGCAAATTACGGCCAGAAGGACGAGTAATAAAATAAAAGGAAGATGAACTGTTGTAATAAATAATGGGCAGCAGAAGCAGAAAGAGAAAAAAAATGAAGAAGAGTGATGGGAGATGTTGCTGTTGTAGGGATGCCACTTTGTTTAATAGTCTTAACAGTAAGTCGTACAAAATGGCAACCCTGATACAACCAAATTGTGACAGAGTGCCTGTTCTCCCAGGTGGTCTGGATCACATTATTTACTCAACGGAATATTCGATTTGTTTACTTGCTCTCCTTCTTCAAAAGTGTATTATCCATCTTTTCCAGTACACGAAAACACATTGCTTGGAAGAAGAGTGATCTCTCCCAAAATAAGAAGAATCTTTTTAAATAAATCGAGATTTGTGTAATGGATGATGCATTGCTGATTGCAGCCCATTTGGAGAAGGAGAAGAAGAAGAAGAAGATGCATCCTGTTTGTAGATTGGAGTGTGCATTCTGCTGCGGTCGTACAAAGAAAACTGTTGGCGGTTTGTGTGTACTCACAGCATCTAACAGTCTCCATGTTACCATCTTATTCAAGTATGCTACCACACTATCTTACATTTGGAATGTGTAAGGTTTAAATTATACTTAAATGCACAAAAAGAACTTTATGCATATTATAAAAGTTTTCCGGAAATACCACGTATTTGTTGCTAATAAACACCGAATCATGTCCCGGAACTTTAGTTACATTACACAACGAATACTCTCAAAAGCTAATGTATCAAACTGGCATACAATTCGTTGAACTCACCTTCCATAGATCGCCTCCCCCTTGTAAACCCTCAGGTTATTGGTGACGGCATGCGCCTCATCCTCCCGGTTCAACCTCCTGATCCGGAAGAACTTCCGATGCGCCACTGACGACAGGCTGTTGGAGCTGAGCACGCCGTTCTGGGCGAGGGTCAGTGCCTTGGCCCCGCGGCTGCGTTGCTCAGGGGCTGAGGTCTTGAGCGCAGACATGCAGGCATCGGTGGAGGAAGGAGCTGAAAATGGAAAGAGAGACAGAGGGTAATGAACTGATTAGTATGGAGAAATAGTTGACAATGTACTTTTGTACTATGGTAGAATGTGAAAAAGCTTTGTGGCAGCACATAACAACATATTGAAAATAAAATTATTTAGAGAGAAACCACAGGCTCCAATTCACTTTAATTTGTTTACAAATAACCAAGATGAAAATAACGTAACCGTTGTGCTACCATCTCTCACCCAACCAACTACTAACAAAGCCACCCATGTTCGTACTCTCTCGACCTCTTTTCCAAGACAAAAGCTTTGGACTCCAGACGACAAGGTGTAATTAATAATATGTCGAAGACAGCAGTGCATATTTTCAGAGGAGAAAAAGAAAATGTCTCCAGCGATTCGATGCGCCAAGTCACATAGTTGAGTGTCAAAAGGGGCCGACAGCTAAAGAAGAAGAATTCTACTGAGCCATGAGTAAATGATTGATGTAAATACTAAAAATATTTAAACATGCGTACCACAGGTTTTGCTATATTAACTAAGCAAGACATTCAGACTACATAATAATACATCAAGCCCTTTATAATAAGCACAGTAGCCCTGTCAATACATTTTTGTCGTCATTCTTGTCCCCTCTTCACTTTTTTCTAAATGATGACAGCCACAGCGAATTTCTTCGATGCTTGTTAAAAAGTTTTGCATAGAAATTACAAAGTACTTGTACATAGGCAACATCAAATCCAAGCATTTTTGGACCAAAGTAGTCTCTATTAAACCCAATTTTGCCCTTATGTATCATCTCGGCACGCGCCTACTTTTTTAATCTCCCACTTCAAAGATCGCCTCTTTTTATTGTTTGTTTTAGCCTTAAACTGACCGCTGCTCAGACTCGACCGCAATTAGCGGCCGTTTTCTTCAACATTTCCTTGGACGTTCGAAACTCTTTTGAATGAAATAGTCTAATATGGCATATTCACGACTTTTGGAGTAGTCGTATAAACGTAAAGGCACGTGCTGCTAAATAAATAAGAAACCAATATTAGCATATTATTTCATTCTTGTAACGATGGACTTATTTGCGCAACTGTAATATATTATTTTAATTTTGTTAAAGTTTACAATATTATTATGGTGCTATACACTAAAAAGTATATAATAATATCATATCTTCTTTTTTATCAACCCAGACTGATCTTCATGGCTTTTAAACTCATTCCTGGGCGTGCTTTTATACTCGGTTGTTTCTGCATGAGGGATACAAATGTACTTTAAAAAGCACTTCAACCCCCAACATGAACATGTAGGGGTTGCAAAAATGTAATGGGATAAAATAACTTCAACCCTTTGTTTATGGGCTAGTAACACGTAGCCCTAAATGGAAATTTAGCAGAATTATGGTCTCTTTTATCCTACAAAAAGTATATGAATATAGGTCATTTAATAGTACTGGGCATGGGCAACATCATGGCCATCATCTTACAATATTTACACTTTTAAAAAGTAATTGGCATCCCTAAGACTCAGAAGCACTTTACGACGCCATCTAAAATAGTTACAACCAAATCATCCCAAGAACCACTTATTATTACATTTTTACTCCCAAGCTCCCAGCAGCCTGCAAACACCCTTCTGATTCCAATTTAGATCAACATTATGACCGTATCGGGTTCTTAAAAACATATTTTGATTCGTGCCATATGAAAACCATTGCCTGACTATTAAAAAGTTACGATACACGAGTTGAAAAATAAAGTTTAGGAGAGTTTAACGTTGCGGAGTCTTGTTTACGCACTGTTAGGTTATATTGACAGTATTGTCCGACAAAGAAACCGCAGTCTCAAATGTATAAATAAGCTCCATTTCCTCCCGCAAGATTTGAGCTCTTGGAAATCTCCGTATCGGTTTATTATTATTATTTTCCAACGATACCATTAAATAGCTCAGAGTCATGCTCTGTCGCACAATCGCCATCTGCTAAGACTGGCAAAAAGCATGCATAAAACATGCCATATGGACAGGGTGAACCATTATATTGTTCTCAGTTAGAAAACATACAAAACTAACCAAGCTAACCAACTCAGTGTTACTTTTTCAATATTGGTTAGGTCAATGTAAGCTATTTTTGCCGATTTAATACAAATAACTTCTTTTAAAGTGCCACCCTGTACAATACACCAGACCTAGATATACTATCCGAAGCTTGTTATTAGTTGAGTGCGTAACCAATGTTAGAAGTATCATCTTCTTTTAGACCGCAAATACGCCATCATAATTCATCGAAGCTATTTTTCACACGCAAGGAACCCTCGCGGCGGATGTTCAACTGACCCATTCAGGGTTGCCAGTCTATTTAAAAACAACTAGCTGACCCTATATACAACTGAATTAAAATTACATTTTTATAAGTAAAAAGGACAGCATTCACTATGCATGGTACATTATTAGTATATTATGGTTCATATCTTAAATAAAACAGCAGTAGAAATGTAAAATTATAGTTAGTTTTGTAACTCTAATTACTGAACTTACTCTATCAACTGTCAACCCTGTACCTGAGAGTGTAACGAAGAGATGAAAGTCCCCCTATGATGATGATGGTAATAATAATGACTCTAGACTCAATTTTGTCTTCCAGGCAAGAGGGTCCAAGTTTAAGAGTGGCAAAAAAGGGAACAAGAACAAAAGAAAGAAGGGATATTGATTGGTTTGCAGAGTAGTGGAATTAGGGATGACATATCATGATGTTAAATATGTGATTTTGAGTGGGGTTAATATTAAAAATGAACCTAACACTGCATTGACAGTATCCTTTTTGATTAACAAGTATTAATTTAATATTTTATATTCACTGATTCATCATCCCCATATGGCCGATTAATTACTTTCAAACCCTGCTCTCGTTGCTCTAGTTATTATTTTATGAAACAAAAAGTTTGAAGAATGTATTAATTGGTTATCTGCTCACACAAGTGATGGACTGAAGACGTCAAAGTGTTCATTTATCTCTGCTCTGGAAAACATATTGAACGATTCTGTTTGCATTTATTTTAGCAATAACTTTTAAGAAATTGAACAAACACATTTGATGTATGTAACTAAACTAAAACTTAAGTATAAGTTTTGTTGCAAGGATGCATAATTTTGGTTTTAGATTAAAGTCTTTTGCAAAAGCATCCTTAGTTTGTACCCTCATGTGAGCGAAGACAGATCGCATTAATCACAGTTGTTTCTGGTCCTTAAACCCTTATATTCTGCAGCTCATCAGGACCCTTTTTTCTAACCGTGCAGAGGACTCTTTGCAGTGAGTTATGGACTGTGTCATTGCAGGGTCACGAAGGGAACGACCCTTGTTACCCAACCAAAATATCAGAGCAATTAAGTGCAGTTAACTAATAAAATAAATGTCCATGACAGCCATATATTCTATCATTCATATTTAATAATAAAGTTTATTAGCTGACATTGTTGACTGCTTTAACACCACATAGTATTAATACTTTGGAGGGTAATTTCAAAACGATTGCTCCTCTCACACTCTGAACTACAATGCACTACATAGCTATAATGTATCTCTCGCATCCTGTTTCTCATATTACACCGACATACCATCGCCATCATAGCAACCGGAGAAGATCCTGTTTTTGGTCATTCCATGTCGTGAATATTCCATCGATCGAAATGTGACAATATAGCATCATAATTCTACTTTTACCTAAAGGTCGAAGTTGTGATGTTATCTCGATAGGCCACAATGGGGCCGTTTTTACTAGCATGCTATATTAGGGATTTTTATGTAATAAAAGTGTCTCAAAACCATCTCATAG
>LR142408.1:0-10527 GCA_900659605.1 Tisbe holothuriae | reverse complement strand
CAAAAACGAAGCAAAACAAGCCATAAAAGTGGACATGTTTACTGCATACAACAGTGTCATTCATATTTTGAGAAGCTCGTCAGCTCCGACGAAAAGAAAAAAAAAGACACGTTTGCTTCATACGGAAATGTGATAAAACAGCAGCATATGTAATAGACTAATAGACTTCAATCAAATAATGATCACAATTCCTAAATTTACTTAAGCCCAGGAATTGCAAAGAAGTACAGTATAATCAATGCATAATGGCAAATATCTCAAAAAACGTCTATATATTTTTATGTCCGGGCAATGTTTAGGTTCCTTTTCGCGAATACAACTGTAAATAAAACTGTTGTGAATTGTATATTAATTTGCATATTCTGCAAAAAATGATATAAACAACCTTATACAGTTGTAAATTATTATCAATTTCTCATTACAATAAGGTACATGAACTGACAGTAAGTAATTACTCTGTTTGCAGCTTCCATGTTAATTTATTATTGTTTATAAATACTTGTACAGTACAAAAAATAATGGGTTTTATGACAAGATGTCATTAGAATAAAGAATAGTCATGTTTAGTTATAATTAATTATATTTATGTTTTGACATAAATGCATCCGTAATGGTTTTGTTTGTTTGGCCGTAAACAATTGCTTTAACCCTTTCGAATTGACAGATATATTGGGTAAGTTCTTCGCTTTCATAAACTTACAAAATATGTTTTGGAGGAAAAGACAAAAATAGAAGTCAAATCGACAGTTACACTTGCCCAGAGGGAGAGAGAAAGAAAGAGAGAGAAAGAGACAGTTATTACATGTAAAAGTATAACAATTTAAGGAATATTTGGAAAGGGTTTACGTTATGATACTTTCTTTTTAACTCTGGTGCATCCCCGAGGATTATGGATTTGAAAATGGCAGCACTGTACGGAATGCGGTTTTAGCATAAGTAACTTTGCGGTTTTAAAGTAGAACCCGCCGAGATTGGTTGCAGCTATTGTCGCATTGCGACAATAGTGCGACTGTTGCCAAGCAACAATTGCTGATGAAATAAGCTTTTAAACCGCAGTGAAGTAAAGCTGAAACTACATTCCGTACAGCAGCTGCTGTGGCTGTACTACAGGTACGAATCCCTTCTCGGCAGGATTTTACTAATTCTTCATAAATATCATTAATTTGGGTGTTTCTATTACTTACCAAGTGTACATAAATAGAAAAAAGTTAGAACCAATTAATATATAAATGTAAACAAATAAACTGGATATGACAGGAAAACATTGAACAACACTTTAACATATCATGTCAATTCTACTTTTTGGGTGATATGATAATATTTCTTGATTAATAAAAATCAAGCCTAATGTGTATCCGTGTATACTTTTAAAGGGACTTTATCCAAGAGGGGAGGTTTGACTGATCAAAAAGTATTTTAATTTTCCCCACTTTTTCCACTCTAAGACTTGCTCAGCTTCACCAGCCTGCAGAGCAAAAATCTCATAACTTCTCATAAGTCCATTGAAAGAACAAATTTCGTCCCTTATAGACTCAGCTTTCAGGCAGCTTTTGCTGAAGCTGTGATCAAGCAACCCGTTTGTATTTTATTATAACCTAGTGAATACCGAAAAATAGCATGAAGGTAACTCTGGACGTGAGCATTTTTTATTATATATTTCGTATATTGTATACATTGTTCACTGTATATGTTTAACTCTGTATGACAGCTTCCTTTTAGAAGTCTTCCCTTTTCTTGATCTCTTGAACACTTCTGTGCAAAGGACAAATATCCAGTAAAGAAGCTCCACTGATGATATTAAGCTGAATCCTGTCCAAAGGCCAAGTGTGCCACCTAGAAGGAAGGGATAGTCTACAGGGTGTTTCTTTTATAGTGTACTATTATATGGGCCTGAAACGGCCCTAAAACGTGGCTTTTTTGAAGAGCTTATAAAGTAAAAAAGTGCAGAACAGATTTGGTACTTTTATATGAGCTTAACATCTTTTTTTCAAATTTTGGGTTCACATGCCTATTTTAGCCTTTGGAAAAAAGGGTTATTTTTGGCCTTTTACTTAAATTTACTTTTGGTAATGTACTAGTCTTACTCTATTGGGAACATGTATAAAATAGTGCCTACCGATAATTCCAATTTGATCTGAATATGTGTATTTTATATCCGTGGTCATGACAGACACACTGGAAGAGGAAACTCCAATGGACAAAAATACAAAATCTGTCGACACTTTATATTGACACCTAAAAGATGAAGCATTCAATTATTTCAAGGCATAAATAAAACAAATAAGCACATCACACTTCACTGTATTGATATTGAAACTAGTCATAGAGTTTGAATACCTGAAACCATTTCACATTATTTGATTGGTGAAAGACTTCAAAGACTGGAATTGACGTACCTGGCTTGGGTTCCATAATCTACCACACCAAATTGCTTGACATACCATGTGCTCATATGAATGTATTTCCAGTGAAATGCATCTGTAATGTGACTTATTCTAAAAGAGAAACACTTAAGCATATATTTGTGGACAAATAGGTATTACCTTGACATTGATATTTCCTGCATCTTGGTTGATTCACATTCTACAACAGGGTCTGATGTCATAGTATCCAAAATAACATCAAATAGAATCCCCTCACAATCCTTTAAAAATATAGGTGTATACAATTAACATGAACTGCTTTGTTAAATTAACATCAACTGTATTAAATGTAAAATAGAGTTTATAACATAGTAGCAGGAAAATAACCCCATTTGGATGATGTTTTACCTTTAAACAATCACATTTGGACACATCAGTCTCCTGGATCAGTATCCTCTGAAACTGAGTAATCTTATTCCTTGTGCAAATAGGGATGTCATACTGATCATCAAGGTGAATATAATCCCACGGAATACAATTGCAGCTGTTTACAGCCTCTTTGAACTTGCACTCATATTGGCAACCCTTTTGAGAATAATTGTTGAATATCGATCCAGTGGTCTCATTGAGAAGCCTGCAACCTCTTTCATTTATACTCAAATCCTGAACAGCTTGAGTTACATTTAATTTAGTAATTGTAAGGCCAATATTTGCTTTTTGCCCTGGCAGCACTTCCAAAGCAGACAAGGTGTGGAAAGCATCATTGAATTGATTAAATGACACAAGAAATGAACCACTCTCTGTCTCACTAATTTCTGCTATATGTACATCTAGTAGCAGTTCTACTTGTTTATTTAATGCAGAACTTGCATGACCCTTGAGTGGTTTTTCTAGCTCTGAGGGGGTGAAAACATCTGTAAAGATATTTATGTACTTATATGCACTGTCAGAATAAAGTTCCACAATTGCCGCTGAGTTGATTGCACTACATATTCCTCTATCAGTAAGAACATGATGAAACATACTCAGACAATCACTAAACATTTCACTTTCACAAGTTTGTATGGATTCAAGCCTATTCCACATGTAATCTTCAGATTCATTGCCAACATATTGCTTTCCGCTGTCTTTAGGTAGATCCTTCAAGTCAATGGTGTTTATTTTTTCTTTTAAACTGTCACTTGGTATAATGTTGAGCATGACTTTGGAAAATCTCATTATGGTCAAAACATCTCTGAGATGAGGTGCAAGCCTTTTACCATGAATGTTGGTGTGCATATTTGTACGAATCATTTCCATTGCTACATCTCTAAGTATATAAATAGTATCATTGTGACTAATCCGCAAATTTACCACAAATGTAACACAAAAAATATTTAAAAAGTTGCAGGAACAAGATGCATCCTCTTTTTTCAAAGCTATGCTAGAAGTGAGGTTTCACAATAAATATTATAAATGTACTTTTCATACAGTTTCATTTCCACACTGATAGAAGCATTTTTCTCAGAGAGTGAGTCAACTCTTGACTCTATTGTGTCCATAATTATGTTGTAAGATCCAAAATCTCCTTTAAGGATATCATAAATACCAAAACCCTCATATGGAAGAAAATTATATGTACCCTAGAGATAGAACAATATCATGCCAAGTTAGAAAAGTTAGAGCATATGTAGTCAAATAAATAATTAAAATAGCCATTAATATATTTTAACAGAATTATAGTTGTTATTATATATTGGCTGCTTACCATAGATCCATTAAACAATATATCCTCAAAATCTTTATAATGTACATAGCTGGCCCTTCTTGCTGCATATTCCCTTTTTGTCTTAACATTAGCTCCAAGAAAGTCACTTAAAGGCTCCAGGAGTAAGGGAAGTTCAATTACCGGGATATGTATTGCTTCAGAAAATGTCATTGAGTGAAATATAGATGAATAAAAGTCATACACGGGGATGCTATCCTCTGTCTGCTCTAAAATTAGCCTGAAATTTAATGTTTGAGTTGCTACAGTACATACAAATCTCACATAAACATAAATTTATTCACCTGTTTTCATCAAACAACTCTGTTGGTTGGAATGGCCCTGCCAATGCTGTTGGTAAGAAATGCTGCAACAAACTTCCCAGCCCTGAGAGTTCAGTCAAAAGAGGAATGGTCTCATTTCTCTCTTCCAGTAGCTTTTTGTGATCAACTGATAACCATACATGACTTTTAAATGCTTCAAAGAAGCTATGGAATTGTCTCTGAACAGGTTCAGATAAGGAACCATCATTGTCAAACATTTTTACTTGGTTTAGAACTATCCTCTGAAAATTCCACCTGCAAAGAAACACTAATGAATATTCCACCCAGTCTTAATAATTATGCTACATACCTGTCAGAGAACTGTTGAGGGCAAATAGTAATTGTGGGAAACTGTATGTTTGACGGATCTTCTCCCATTATATTTAAAATATTGACAAATGGTTTATCCGCAAATTTTTCTGCTGACTTAGAGACAATGAAAGTGGCAATAGCTACTGCACTCAATACAATTGCAAACCATAGTATTCTTCCAAACCTTGTTCTTGTGCTGTAAACATAATAATTTATCTCAATTTGCAACTACAGGGTGAGCATTTTATTTGTCCCAAAAGTAGATGCCTATATCTCCTTCCTGGTGCATCTTAGAAAAGTTGTTATGAAGTCAAAAAATCAATTTCAGCTCAACAATATTTTGAAAAACTTGTTAAACTTCATTTCAGTGACAGCAGTGAAAAGAATAAAAGGATCAAACATTTCTTGCATGTTTTCTGCTTTTAGAAAAATGGGCAATATTTGAGCTTGACTGGATTGATGCAATTTGCTTTTATCTTTTAAAATGCTTCAAATGCAAATTATTTTCTAAATAACAATGCCTGTACATCATCTACACAGAGTACACTAGCCTACAAGAGCATAAATGTATCAGGAAAAGGGTTTAAGTAGACTTGAACAAATTTAATTTAATCATAAATAAGCTCAAATAAGTCAAAATGTGAAGAAACGTAAAAATGAGAGGAAATGATTATTTGACCATATCTTTCAAAAAACTGATTTTTTACATGTTTTAACAACTTTAGCAAAATATTATCAGACTGAAATTAATTTTTTTGACTTCATAACAACTTTTCTAAGATGCACCAGGAAGGAGATATAGGCACCTACTTTTGGGACAAATAAAATGCTCACCCTGTATGTGATAATATTTTAGGAAATGAGTTCTGTGCAATTCTGGTTCTGTGCAATTCCAGGAGAAAGTTCTTTCTGTGCAATTCCAGTTCAGTGCAAATCCAGTGAAAATTGCAGTCTGTGCTAATCCTGGACTGTGCTAGTACATCACATCTCCACAATAGAGGATAATTCATAAGGCGGAGCTTGTAGATGAACCCAAAAGGGTATGACCCTGGAATAAACCAAAACCCGCAAACTAACAGTAGCTGGAAATAGGCCAGGGGCAATTCAGTGACTTAAAACACTCCCTTTAGTAAAATTACACCGTAAATAATAACACAACAATAATAACACGACAATAATAACACCATAAAACCACAAAAATTAGGACACCATTTTTTTTGCAACGCTGTTGCCTCTGAGAGGCATACTACAATCCAACTAGGGATGTTCAACAACGTATTTGCCGTGTCACCAATAGGACACCAATTAATATCATTCTATTTTTAAACACTCCAAATATGTGTACTTAAGTTTTTATTAACCAATGTTATGTCAAGTTTCCTGACTCAACCTAACCTTACAGTCTCATCAAAGCAATAATTATCTTCTATGCCCTAGACCTGCGGGAGCCCAAACCCTGCAGGAGCCCTAACCCTGCGGGAGCCCTAACCCTGTGGGAGCCCTAACCCTTCAGGAGCCCTAACCTTGCGGGAGCCCTAACCCTGCGGGAGCCCTAACAACAAAGAAATTAATCTAGTGACAATTGATTCTTTTTTTGCATATGCTTATGTTGTAATGATAGGGTGTTATATTTGTGGCTGTGGTTATTTACGGTGTTATTATTTATGGTGTTATTTATTTGAGGTGTTACTTTTTACAGTGTTATTAATTCATGGTGTTATTATTTATGGTGTTATTTATTTGGGTTGTTATATTGTCAGGGTGCATGCATGGGTGTTATATTGTCAAAGTGTTATTATTTAGGGGGTGTTATTTTGTCCGGTTGTTTTTTTTGTCCGGCCACCAAATAGGTTTCATAAAGATGTTAATAAAATGAATGGTCATAAGAATAGAGATGGGATTAGTAGTTCCGGATCCGGTCAAGCTTTGAGGAAAATTAAGGATTATTATGTCAAACATTGACAATGTCTTGTATTGATGGCCACAATTTGTGCTTGGAATTGTTATTTTCTTAATCGGTGTATACCGGAAATTTTTTTTAGCAGTACTTGCCAGTATTTCCGGTATTTCCAAATTGTCCGGACATTTTTCAAACATGTTCGGTATTTTTGAACGCAGACTTTGGTATACCAATCCCTTACCCTATTGCAAATACTACAAAAGAAAAGTAAAATTATCACATTTGCATCAAAAGCCTCATTCAGGGAACATCATTTGAAAACAGCATTGGTTTGTTTGTACTTGGCCTGAATCCAAAAGACTAGCATTAACATTTCAACCTAGCACTTGGGTTCGGGACTGGATACCAGCATGGATATATTTTAAATTACTGGTTATATAAAGCTTAAAGAAAATATTTAATGCTAGTGATATCCGTATACTATGCAATTGCAGCCAATTCTGGCATTAGGTCCGATTTTTTAAAGTAGAATGCAACATTAAATATGCTTAATCTACCATTTTAAGCAGGTTTCCCTAGCTAGCCAGACAGAAGTTCTAACCCTAAATTCAAAGCTAAAGCCCTTTCAGGTTAAATAATAGTTTTTAAAAATCGGATGCATGACAAAGAAAACCTCTGCAGAAAAGCTAGGGAAAAATCAACAAATGACAACGCTTCATACCATAATTATGCGAGAAGGCTGAAAAAAGCTAGAAGGCGTTACAGCCTGAGAAAATGGCCCATACGTATACGCGTAAATTGAACTGTTTTTTCCCATTTCCAACTTCCTTTTTAATATATAACTCTGGTCAATGGTCATGGCAGCCAGCCTCAATAGTCTTTTCTCAGGCTAGGCAGACACTGAGAAGTTTTGACTTAATTTCGGGGCATGACTATTATCATTTCATTTTCTACTCAGCTGATGCATTCTGGCTTTATTCCAAGGTGTTCTTGGCTTTACTGTGGCAGTTGGTTCTGACTTTCTTCCGGGCTTAGTTTTGGCCTGAAGGCACATAACATTGGAAGATATACTGAAAATACAAGTTCTTATGACAACAAATTACTGCTGCTCGTTTACATGGCCTGTGTCATTAGCCTTGAGTCTGACCTACTCAAACTTGCTGAGCTATTTTGAGGAGTACTACAGAGTTTATCAACAAACTATATGTATGGCAGCCGGGGCAGAGTCAAAATATCAATGGACCTCCGACAAACACCCTCTAGTAGGGGGGGTCAAACTCTTTGGGTTGGTGCTTCCTTTCCTCCACTAGATGGCGCTGATCGGCCGTCCACTGAATATTTGCCCTTGTTACAGTAAACTGTTGTTGTGGTGAGACCTCATTGGGCAACAATAGTACAATAATTATAGTATTCAATAGAAACTGCAGTATTTACCGGTTTTTTTCTGCATATAGAGTAGTAAATAACATAGGCGAAAGCCAGTAGCTCAGTGGATAACGGAGTGATGCTTAAGGTTGCAGGTTTGATCCCCGGTGCCCGCCTGGGGTGAGAAGCAAAAAAGGTTTTTCCCAGGTGCTACGAGGGGCGTTCGGTTCAAAATGCGAATTTTGATGTATTATTAATATGGTTGAACGTATTCATGCCATTTTTTCTATAGCTTTTGTATGAACTATTTGCAGTTCTAAATCACCTTAACATCATTACTAGGCATGTTAAAAATGCATTCTTGGTTCCTCAAATTGGGTTATTTTTGATACCCCGTCCAGGGTTCTTATGTTCCTCCTGAACAAAATATGAACATTGCAATTTATTTTTACTAGTCCTAAGTTATTGCCCAGCTTATCTAGTACAAATCAATTAGTACTTAATGTTTAGGTAGAATAATGTCAAGTTAGTGCAATTGTATTTCTAGATTAACAATTTTAAGGCAGTTGTGTAATACAAGGAAAATATTACATAATGTACAGTATTTTCCAAAATATAGATATAACAAAAAGGCATCCCTATATTTTAATTAAACCTTCAAATCGGGTTGTTAAAATGCTTGTTGTGCTAAACTAAATGCATTTTCATAATCAGTGTAAAATTCTGCGTCTAATGGTGTGCATAAACCTGCATTTGAACCATGCAAAAATTTCTTCTGGTTTTCATTGCTTATTCCTCTCTTGGAAGGGCGCGATTTAAGCAATCAAAGAATTTTCTGGAGAAAAGTTATATAAATATGCATTTATTGTTAAATGTATGGGTATTTAACTATTGGAATGCATTCAATAGGTGTGTAGCTTTATATTGAGTCCAAGAAACTACCAAATATGTACATTGTACTGTCTACAATAGTTTTTTCTCTCCTGCTGAAAAGTTGGTTTTCTGCGCTAAAATTATTTCTTCCGGTCTATGAATCCTGCTGTAGAGTCTCTGGGTAGACGCATGATCACAGAATTGAATTCATTTATAAGCAGAGACATGACCAATATAATGATTTTGTCTTATCTTCAATCTATATGAATGCAAAGTTTGCTTTACAGCACTCTATACAAGTATGTATACGAGCGCAAGCAAAAGGTGACCAGCTGCAAATATAGTTACATTATTTGTTGAAATAGTTATTAATCGATCAGAGCTGCTTTGAGTCTGTGACTGCTACATGATTGTCTTGTATAAAACAATGAATATTTAAATACACACCAGAAAAGGTATAACTAGTTGCAAGTTAACAAACAGGCAATGAATACTGAGTGCTCAAATGCCACATAGATTATATTTACTGTCATTTTGATAGTGAATTAAACATATTATATCATGTTACACAAGAAGCAGTGCTTTATAAAATATATTTATCTTGTGATAACAACTTTGATAACAAAAAGTCAAGCAGGGTTCATCCCTGCCGATCCTGGCCAAACTTGTGGTTCTGCTGATTTTCCATTCCGGCTTGTGAAGAAGCTGAATTCATTTGAAGATGTTATACCGTGTACTCATGTGGCAGATCCAAAAAGCCTCAGCAGCTTCTATGTGAACCATTTGATGGCTACAATTGCAGGTAGGTCAAATAAAATTAACCACTAGAACACGGCTTAATTTTGGAACAATTCTATTGAGAGTAGGAGTCATTCAGGCAATCCATAGCTTGGGCCACTACACAAGAGTAGCTGAGAGAGTCTGGAAAGACCCCTTAGCTACTTTCAGGCTACGCTGTGGAACAAAATTAATGGCGAGGGTGGCTAAACTTGCCTTTAATCAGCAAAATTTCGGGCACTTTTTTTGGCTGGAAGGGTACAGTGCGACAGAGTTTAAGGTGAATGTCACATAATATACTTTACAAAGAAAGTCTCAATGTACTGTCTGCAATTAATGCACGAACAGGAAAACGGCCATATAATTCAGTAAGCGCATTAAGTTCTGTAACTTTAACAGCATTTTTAACAGTCCAAAACTTGATCATGAAGTCACTGACAGCTCAATTATTGCGGAATGTAGCTTCCATGAAGAGGCAGCCTCCAAAGTTATACATCTACCTATTAGAAGTTTATTTATTGCACAGTTAAACTTTTCATACTGTTATAGATCAAACACGTACATAACTCCTGCTTGTCGCCATATGGGTTGAAATGTATGAGCATAACATAGTCGTGCATAAAACATTTCCAGTCTTGTGATAAAGACAGATATAAATATTACTGGGGCAATGGCCCGTGGCGGAATGGTGCGTGTGAGACTTCCATGCAAGGGGGCCGGGGTTTGAATCCCGGCCGCGGCGGATGGATTTTTCAAATACGCCAAAAAGCTGCCACACCCAGTCTAAGTCATACATACAGGTGGTAAGCTACTGGCAATCCCAGCAGTGGCTCCTCTTGGACTTGCCCTTGGGGGGCGTGCTATTGCAAT
>LR142407.1:0-10520 GCA_900659605.1 Tisbe holothuriae | reverse complement strand
CCTAAATATTGTGTTATGATGAGTAAGTTACAAAGTGGGTCTCATATTGTCATGAATATGACAAAACTCTTAATACCTCCGCCAATTATGATCCTAGTAGAGCCGTCGTTCCACGTTATCTCTGCGCAGCCATGTCTACCCCGGTGTACCACTAAATCATCCAAGGATTCCCAGGATGCCTATTAAGATACTTTTACTTCCTTGGCAATACTTATGTATTGCGATTACTTACACTTAGTGTATGGTGGTCGACTACATGGCTGAGCGGCTATCGGCTATATATCGACTATGGCAAATCGACCACAATTCGACTATGAATCGACCATGAAAAGTCAAATTTTATAACATAAAACTGAAAAATATAAATATGTCTCGAAAAATTAATTTAATAGAAAATATATATTAGCAAATCGTAGTATGACAATTACATAACATATTATCCTAAATTTAAAAGCATATGCTAGTATTTTAACGAAATAAATTAATATTTTAAAATAATTCACATCTTTCCAATGCATTAAAATGTGACTTTTTTAAGTATCATGGTTTAAATATTATTACATAATCAATAGAAATAAACCCAAGACAAATTAGAATGCAAGTAAACCTACATAGCTGCATAGTGAGTAGGATGTATGAATATATTTAAGATTCATGTTAAAAATAGTTACATGTTTTAATGATTATATTAAAGGTAACAGTTTGTAAAGAGTACACTTATGCTATTTAATGATGTAGAATTGTGCTCTGGAAAAACTAATTGTCTTTCTACAGTGTTTAAATGAATTAACAGTACATATATAGTGTTGCTTAGCAATTTTGCAAAATTAAGGAATCAGGAAGTGTTTCTTCCTGAACAATTTAACCATTTTTGGATATAAATATGCAAAAAAATATTTAACTGTACCGCCCTAAGTATAGCTACATATAATATATGACTAAAAATATATATAAATATTATTATTTTGGTCAAAATGGTACTAAATTTGGATTATTTCAATTTATGTTATAAATCTGGGAAAACTATGGTCGATATGTAGTCGACTATAGTCGACTATATCAGCTCATAGCCGATAGCCGAAGTTCCGCCATGGCTGCAGACCCTAATAGCAGGTTATAATTAAGACTTTGGAGCTCTTGTACTTTCCCAAATATACGGCAACTAATAAACAAATATCAGGATATAGCTCCATTACTGCTCATTTTAAATTCCCTATTACTAAATTTAAATGAGAAAATTAAGAATATTAGCTTTACGCACCCAGTAATTTACACTGTCCGCTTTAGCAAATAGCACGTGCGTTTGTAATAAAATATCTAATTTTATTGCGACAAAAATAATAACGCGAGTAGTTTTACTGCGCTAGAAAGGAAAAGAAGCGCATACGTTCTTCTTTCTCTCTACATATAATAGCAGCACAAAAAGGTCAAGGCCAAAGTGCCAAAATGAAACTCATCTTCGACTTACGTTTTTTCTGTCTGTAACAGACGAAATGTAAAGAAGATCTTAGATATTAAGCTTAGTTAATGCAGACAATACTTTTTCAAAGATGTCCTTTGAGCTCTGTTCACATCATCATTTCTTCTCACAGGAGGGGAAACTAAAGACGTAAATAAATTGAGAACAATGACAAACGATTAGAGCCTTGTGCGTAAAAACAGTTTTCAGCCGAAAATCGGTTGTTGGAGCACTTCATCAATCTGAGAGGAAATAATAAATGGAGAAAATGCCAAGAAATGACTGCTTTGATTTTACAACTCTATTATATTCCAAACTGAAGAGACAGTTAATTAAGATAGAAAGAATGAGGCAAAATTGAAAAATTGCTGCCGTGTTATCGCTTTATCACACGGAGAGTACAACTGATAAAGGTTTAAACTCATGTTCAAAGCAAGCTCATTTTATCCTTTTAACTCTTCTTTTCCGAGATATATTCGAGGCAGCGGCGGTTTCGCCTCAGTTGTCCTAATTTGGAAAACTACTGCTTCGGAGGATAAAAAAGAGTAGGAGAAAAAGTTCTTTTTGGCTGAAGGAAACATAATAGAAGGTGATCATTCTTAGCTTACAAAATATATCTGGAAAGAGAGACAAAAACGAGGAAATAGCATCTGAAATATTTTTCAACCCCATGCCGGGGTAACACGAAAAATGAATACGTTTTTGCTGTGCTAAATGGATGTTATTACATTTCTCCAAATTCGGAATATTTAACGACATTCTTTGAATCGTTTCGATGCGATCGCACGTTGCGATATAAAGCACGCCAATCGAAGATATTGCACCCAAAAACGAACCATAGGTCAAGGATTGTCTATTTTTAACCCAAAAAGTGCCATGTGAGTTACTTTTAAAATAGTAATACCTTGAAGATGTTGAGGTATCTTGTATGTAATAAACAGCAGTTACAGTAGTGAGTGTCCATTTGTAATGTATTGATGCCTAACATCCCCAAATGGCATGGTTAAAGATTCCCATTTTGATGCCCTCTCTGTATATAAAGAGAAGTATAAAAGAAGGTTCTTTTAAACTTGGGAAACTTTCCTTCATTTCGCTACGGGAAGAAAAGTTTTTCTCTTCTTTCAGTACGGTGAGCGAACTTTCGTAGAAGAAAAAGAATATGAGACTCGACGATGGAAATTAAAATATAGGAGGGAAGAATATTGAAATTTAGGCGAGGGAGGGGGAGATACACATTTAAAAAATCCATTCTTTGCACAAAGTATTAGCCGGAGCGTTTATGTTATTAGGGATTTACTGGGACAACTGAAATGTCTTCAGAGAAACTGATATGATTTTCACAGACAAAAATGCGTGAAATTTCCTCGTTCTGTGTGTGAAGTCACCGAAGTCTAACACAGTCTTAAAACTTTTGTTCTATGCCTCCCTTGAGGCCAAACAGGGAGGAAAACAAAAGTTTATGCCTTTCAGGACATAAGACGACATAACCGAATATTAGCTTCATCCAACCTCGAAATTGCAAAAAAAAGATATAATTCAATGTCGACGACGGAAAGCCCCCTGTAACATTATCGATCTATTCCGCTCTTCCATCTCATATTTTATCGCGTTTCGATACAAAGGGGGAAGAACAGAAAGAGAAGAGGCCCCAAAGGAACGAAAACTCTTTTCCAAAAGTTGGATTGAGTTATTCAATTCCCTCCTTGCCTTAAAGCTCCCCCTCTCTCCTCCTTCTTCTTTTTGCCCTTTTCTCTCAAAGTCTGTATCGAGAGCTACGTTAAGGAGGAATTGTGCATAAGAGAATAAAATAGTAGCAGGAATAAAAAAGAACGGCTTTGTTCACTGTGCAGTTTTATACGAGTGCGTTCGATGCCAAATCAGCGTAGAAGGGATTTTCCGGAAATGTCAGCAGTGCATACTTGTTGAATATTCATTGCTCACCCTGCATTCAAAACGTATTCCTTTTGTTCAAACGACCGTTCTGACGTATTGACCGCAAAAACTATCTGTGAGCAGACAAGTGTAATGTCAACAGTAAAGCAATTAGAAAGCGAAACAACAATATTTCTCTTTCATCTTGCGCCTAATCCATTTTAACTAGCAGAGGCATTTTCGGCAGCTAATCCTCCTTTCCTTCCCTTCTTTCAACGTCTTGCTCTCTCATAATCAATCAAAGACTCTTCTTTTTTCAAAGGCATTTCCTTCTCTCAGAGAAGACCTTCCTAAGAAAACAGAGGCTTTCACTCTAAATACCACCTTGCTAGACTCTCCAACAACCAATTACACCGGATCTATAATGAAATACTATCTTAATTGCTATCGAAGTTGTTTCTACATCCTGTTATTTCCGTCTACATCATCATAATGTTTATACACTTGGCTTTAGTTGCCTGGGGGAAGCAGCAGCTATGAGCACATACACATACACACCAGACGAAGGCTTTAAAAAAGATAGCCTTGAATGTAGGTACGCGCTCAACTTGTGTGTATGCTTATTGCTAGAGGAGGGCCTTCTATTTCACGTTAAGTCATCCAAGCAGACTAGCTAGCTCTGTCCCTAATAAATACGAGCTGATAGAGACCCTGACAGCTGAAGATGGCTTTTTCCTACAGCGATGACAGCTCCCCCAATGGAAGCAGCACTAGTGAGAGAGAAAAAGTAAGAGTGGAGCTATGAAAAGGAGTCTTCTTGCAATGGGGATACGTCACACATGGCAAGTAGACCACTAACGAAGGAGGATAAGTGAGGATAAGCATTAGATTGGGATACTAAATAAGAGACAAAAAGCATTGAAGGTTGTCCTAATATTACTGAAGGTACACCACTTGCATTCAAGACCTGTATGATTAATGTTCATAGATGTTATCCAGTGTGTTTAGTAAGCATCGTATCTTCCACTACTTTGGGTGGGTGCGTGTAAGATGAGAGTTTGCTGCCAATGGGTAAAAGAAGGAAGAAAGGAAGGAAGACTATCTCTCCTCTTCTAAAAGTGGCTGCAACAGAGCAAGAGGAAGTTTCGTTTTTCAGAGTGTTGTGGTCTTGGTGGCACTCAAACACTCACATAGCATCTCTTACTTCCATATGCATTTAAAACATCGATGTAAATCTCTCCCCCGAGCAAACTTTTGCGCATGTAAACATTTCAATCTGTGGACAAATATGCTTGGACGAATGCTGGAGACAAACAACTTTAGATGACGATAACACACATAAAGCACTCTCTGAAACTGAGATATCCCTCCTTTACTTCCTTTGAGGGCAGGAGACCGCAAAAACTTTTCCCCAAACCATCTCAGTTGCAGGAAGAGGAGGAGAAAGCAGCATTGTTCCATTTCCTTGGTTCAGATACAGAGTATAGTAGTGTACGTGCTCGGAAATCTTGAAAGGAGAATATAAAAGAGTGGAGGAGCATTTATGACAAGGAGACTTCAAGTCTGTCTACTGTCTTATCTTATTCATTTCCCCCTTGAGTCTCTTACATGGCAAAGTAACTCCTTTTTGCTCAAATACTCATTCTTTGGTGACGTATTTTTCTCATTCCCCCTGTTGAAGAAGATAAAAAGATATATATCGTAGACAATAGATATGAGAAGAAGTAGGCCGAACCCACAATACATATTTCACGTGGCCCTCTATTATCAGGGTTGCCATTTTCAATTGAAACGGAAGCCTATATACTGCTAAAATTCATCTCCAAATATAGCCAATCTGGCAACCCTGCCTATTATTACAACGTGCTCGATGCTCATTCAAACGTAACACTTTTTTAAAACTCCTCGATCACTTATCTTTCTAGAACGAAAGGGGGGAGCAGCAGCAGCAGCAGGTGAAAGCTCTTCTTTCACAAAAGGTAGATATCGGAGTTAGAATCTTGGAAACCGCCAAAAAAATCTACTCAGGCCATGAGGAGTCGGGGCAAAAAGGAGATTCTGTCAGCAATCCATCTGAGGCGCGCTTTTGAACGCGGGCAAAAAGTGTGTCTAGGTTCAATAATGTAGGACATTCAAGTCAATTAACGCTCCCATGTGGACATAAAATAGACCATGGAAATATGATTCCCTTTTGAGAATACGCCTCATATCACCTGTATGAAAATTGCCTTTGTATGCAACATGAGCAGCCGCCTCACATGGAAAGCAATCTTCATAATAGAGAAGGCGAAAAAGGGGGGAAAAGCAGCAGTATGATCCAATTTCTTATAATTTTGCAAACAACATGCATATAGTTTTAACAGTGTGTATAAAAGTTACATATGCCTTTGCAGACACACAATGCTACAAAGAGCATGACATACACAAGGCATCACCTTAGTGGAAAGTCTCATTCGAGTTCGCTGAGGCGCGAAAAAAAGCTTTACCAGATAATATTGTATCGTGTGCTGAACGCTACACATGTCAAAGAGAAAAGAGGGGAAGGAGGAAAGTTTGGCTCAAAAAATCTACCGATTCCTTCATCCATCAGGGTTGCCATTTTGTCATTTCCATTCAAAACCCTAAAGTGACACAAAAATGTATAACTTTTCCCCCTGTGCGCATTTCATCGTTCTGTCGATTTTCTCCCCAAACTTTTATATCCTTTGTGGGAGAGAAATTTCTGGCAATATTTTGCATCATGAAGTTATTATTACTTTTCTTTAAGCACATTCCAATGCTAATCGCCTGCTGCCTATTTATTATCACAAACGTGGATTTAGTTTCGAGTGTATTTTGCATCTCTTCAAAATATCGTAATGACCTGTCTCAGAAAAAAAGAGAATGAATAAAAAGTGGCCTAGATTTGAATCAGTCCCCTGGAGAAAATATAAAAAAATAGTTTGAAGTGTCGGGTCATATTTTAACGTCAAAACTGTTCAGAGAGAGAAAGCTAAGGAAAAAGAACTTAAATAAGGCATTGCGAAAGTTTTTCCCATCTTGGCTCAATCCATTTTGTACCGTCAGAAGACTGAAGGTGCCTTATTAGGACTGTCTAGCTGGACTCAGACTGTACTTTCAAGGCAAGGGAATTTGTAGCTCTCTCAATTGCATCAATGTTTCCAAGAATATATCTCCACTAAACAAGGTTATTTCCTCTCTCTCTCTCTCTCTCTCTCTCTCTCTCTCCAGCTCAACAGTTATTCACCCGTGCTGAAAACCATTACTCTACAAACTTGAAGGTGCTTTGCTCAAGGCTGCAGCCAAAGAAGACTTATAGCAGCAGCTTCAAACCCATTTCCCTCTCACTCAGACCAAATACAACTCAGTACAAACAGCAGCAGCATAATGCTATTTGCTCGACTCCCTTCTCAGACAACTTTCTTTAACGGAATATTATTGCTCTGGCCGGCAGGGCATTTGGCAATGCAGAAGAAGACTCGTCCTTAATGGTCCTTGCGGGTGCGATAACGAATGTGCTCCGGTCGGGTGAGTAAAAGGGGGAAGTGCAGCGGCAGCAGCAAGGGGACTGCTGCTGTACTCTGAAGAAGAAACTTTTCTGCCCTCCTTTCTTGTAGATTGAAAGCGGGGAGGAGGAGGGAAGGACAAGAAAATGGCATCATCCACTCAAAACTAGTTGGAAAGACCTTTGAAACCCTTACCTTGTTCAAGCAGCTTGAGCGCATGCTGTGTCCTCTCAGCACCCATATTGGGCACCGCATTGGCGCCGGTGGCGTTGACATTCGCCCCCATGACCGCCTCCAGCCCCTCCTTCTCAGACTGGAGCTCCTTCATGTACTCAGCAGTCTCCTCCACCAGCGCCTGGCTGCTCGGCCCGTGCTCAGACCCGCCGGACATGGACGACGGCGGGGACGCGGATGAGATGGACCGGGACGGTGAGCACCGTTCAAGATTCTCCTGATGCTGTTGCTGCAGCTGCTGTTGCTGCTGCTGTAGCTGCATCTGTTGCTGTCCTGGCATGACGAGGCCCGCGGCTGCCGCGTGTGCGACAGCTGCGGCTTGCATCTGCGGGGAGACCATGCCTGCCATGGAGACGAGACTGCCGCAGCCGGGGACTGCGGTCATCATAGTGAAGCTGGGTGTTGTTTTGTCGGCTGCTGTCGAATTCTTCTTCACACTTGTCGATGTTGTGACAGATGGACAGAAGTCTAAAAAAAGGCTTTTTCTTCTGCACGAATAGGGTCAGTTTCTCTGCTGTCGTATTTATCTGATTTCTTCTGCCAATAACACACTGAAGGATGCGACAAAAATAGCTCTAGATGTCTTCGTATCTCTCTCACTCTCTTGTTAAGAAAACAATGGCATCCCTTAAGCTTTAGTGATTGAAGTAAAAAGGCTCAAAAACAAAAGCAAGATTGGAATCGTTTCTTCTTCTTCTTCTCAATCCCTCAATCTAGCAGTCAAGGAAGAAAAAAGGGAACCGCAATCTCAAAGTCTTCTCTTTTTTGTCCCTGGGCGCCAATTGACTCAGGATCAGCTAAACTGATACTGCCAAAAAGTAGAGTTAGAGGAATCCAAAAATGGCAAAATGGATGTTGGAGCACAGTAGAAAGAATATCCCAGTTATTGTTATCTTGAGAGCTTTTTCCCTCCCCACTCTCAATGCTTCTTATCATCAATCAAATGTCTTTGTTGATGCTATTTAGGAGCTTTCAGTTGACTCCTTTTAGAGCAAAAACGGAGAAAAGAGATTCGTGCACTGCTTTTAATTACGTTGCTACTGCTGTTGCTCTGATTACATCATTTACACGTTATGCTAAATAGTGTTTTTCCTGCTGCTGCAAACCATGGGAATAAATGCCGAGAATGAGAGAGAGATTTGACATACTGATATGCCACAAAGCGCGTTATATACCAACCTGTCGCTCTAATTAGACTGTATACAGTACACACACGTTAAATGTTAATTAAATACTCTTCTCCGTCATGGAAGTATGTTTTGATTCACTTGCACTCTGGTTCAATATTGGAAGATACTCGTTGTTGTTGCCTCCCAGCAAATGACAATGGCCAGACTTCTTGTTGTAGTTTTCAGTTTAATAATAAAACGAAACAAGTGTATATTAGATGACAACTGTACAAACGGTGCTGTTGGGGTTGCGTGGGTTCTCAACCGACTGAAGATGATGTTGGAGGATGGAAAATGAAGAAAGAAGTCGGCACACACACACACGGCATGAGCTTCTCTCTCTCTCTTGTTCGCCCCCGCGTAGTAGGCGCGCGATGCTCCTGCTACTGCTGGCATGCCTTCAAAATAACATTGGGAGAAGCACCGTCGACTGAGGCCCAGTTTCGAGCGCACGCGCGCTTATACAGCTAGTTCATAATGCGCGCAAAGGGGTTTCGTTAAGAACGAGACGATCCCTTGGCTGGGTACATTCCCCGGTATATTTCTCCTCTCCCCCTGATCATCGCTTCATGCCTATCTGGCTTGCTACAGCTGAGCCCAAGACGGCTACTATCCTCAGCTCAGCTGCTTTCAAAGAGTGATGATGTACAAAGGAGGCCTTCTACACACTCAGCCAAGAGCAGCTTCTGTGGTCACACACACATGTCATAGTCTCACGACTAATGTCTCGCAAGATGTATTTACACATGATGATGCATGGAAAGGACTTGCTGAGCTATTATAGCTAGGGTCCCCCATTCATGTTAAGGTCGTTTTGTACTCACATGCTTTGCATACCTCCCAACAGAATGGGGGGAAACATAATTTACAGCTCAACACCTTTTATGGCAGACGGCCATGATGGCATATAATGATATGAGAGGGAATGCCAGTGCAATTTCTTGACCGTAAGGAGGAGAAAGTAGAATGTAGTGAAGGTCCCTTTATTCTCCTCTCAGAGGCGGAATTTCACCTTTAATGGACTTCTTGATGTTGGGACTAAGAAATGAGCTGAGAGCCTTTTTTCCTTCTTCCTCTCTTTTCTCTTTCATCCATCTCAGATCGAGGAGAGAGAGAGAGAGAGAGAGAGAGAGAGAGAGAGACTGTGGCTCCCTCGAGGACGCCGCCTTCTGATGTGTTCTCATTTTCTCTTAAGATGAGGTCAAGCAGAAGGAGCGAACAAGGGACGACACATTGTCATACATGATTATGCCGTCGTTAAGGACATTTGACGACCATTCATAGTACAAACTGGCATCCCTGATGAGAAAGTGGAAAAGGAAATAAGGCTTCTTTTTCAAATAAGACGTGTCACTCAACCATGGATGGGGGAAATGTCAAATGAATTAAATGCAAGAGACGACAAAATGTCAATTCAAGTATAGCAGGGCTGAGGGTTGTGTAACATGTGTAGCTTGTCAATAATATGAATGTAGGAAACAAGGAAACAAAAACGCCATAAAGGGAACGACATTCAATCAGCCAGAATGTTGCGCTCTTTCTTCTACTACGTTTGGGAAAGGCAGGACAATATATTTCATACACCAGCATGAACAACTTTTAAGACAAAAAGAAAGGAAAAAGCAGCGGCATATCTACATGATAAATTACAATTTTTAACTGCATACATTTCCCCTTTTGTTGTACACATTTTCGGTCTAAGGCCTCGGGGGCATCCTTCTCCAACTTGTATTATTTACTCCTCCTCGTTAAGCCTCTTTTTTGCCAGCAGAGCTAAAACACTCACTCTTGCTCTGTCATGGACTTAATAGGTTATTCGATCCTGCTTTCAGACTCAACTTGCTACTATCATATATTTCGCTGTTAGATGTGGTGTCGCTTGTTGTGCCGACGACGACCTCAGCTACCTACGGCGACATTGACAAAACACAGCGAAAGCTGAGCTACCTGCTGCTGCTGAAGCTACTATAACAACACTATATACTGCTGCTGGATAAACTCCAGATGAGAGCTGGTGACTGAAAGTATTATAAAAATAGTGGAGGAGGGGGGAAATCTTGCCTAATTCTAAGCCAGCTTGTTCTTTCTTTGCTGTCACAAGGACTTAATTAGGAAATGGATATCCCAGAATCGCCGCCGACTATGGAAAGAAAGGGAGGTTGACTTTGCTGCTTTCGCTTTTTTAGGTCTCAGATGAGCACATAGTTATACAGCAGGAAGGAGGAGAGTAAGGGGAATTATTAGGACTGATGTCAAAGTCAGAGAGAGAGAGAGAGAGAG
>LR142406.1:0-10513 GCA_900659605.1 Tisbe holothuriae | reverse complement strand
CTTCGAGACAGAGCAGACTCAGAGAGAGAGAGAGAGAGAGAGAGAGACAGAGAGGAGAGAGAGTCTATAAATTAATAGCTGATGGACTTTTTTCTTGGCTGCCAAGTTGATCTCAAATGTATCTGGCAAATGGTGGACAGAAGAGGAAGAAAAACAGCTGATGTAGCTAAACTTGGTATGAGATGAACAACTCAATTATTGTCCAAATGGTATTGGCGATGGATCTGAACTGACCTTCTATCTTGAATACGTTCAAAGCCAAGATAAGTGTATTTTACTCATCTTCAGAAATTAAACGTATTTTCTTCTTGTTTTAATGTTATCAAAAGGTCTTAAATTTTGTAACAAATTGTGCACGCAATATATGCATAAACAATCAATATACAATTGCATTCAAATATTGGCATTCAATTGTGCATCATTCTAACGTCAGAAGCTTAAAAGTGAGAATTATGAGGGTTTTGCTGACGCAAACGCGTGAGAAAGTATCAGTCGAAAGTTCAAGCAACATAGAGAAGAGAGAGAGAGAGAGAGAGAGAGAGAAATCGTCCAATTCTCACTTTATATTACTTTTTCCTCCGCTCTCATAGCATCTCTTCTTATTATATGATATCCTGGTGTAGAAAGCTTGTAGAAGATCTTATTACTCTGTCTTTGGTGGCAAACAGGAGCAAGAAGAAACTGTTTATTGGACATTGGAGATGTGAGGAGAAGAAGAAGAAGAAGGATATCGCATGCGAACAAGTGCTTTACAGGGGAACAAAAGATCGGACCCTCTAAACATCTATGAGACGAATATGTTTTGGATATAATCAAGAATATCTAAATGTTTGTAAGTAACAAGCTAACTGCATACATATGGATCAGTGGGTTATGCAAATATCGATGATTCAATATTATTTATGTATCCGTTTAGTATTCTTCCTTGTTATAATGACATGATTCATAATAATACATCTTACTTTTATTCAATAACATCCCAGAGGGTCTCATCTCTCCTGCTGCTAAAAGGAGGCTCGGCCAAATATCGGTCTCCTCTTGTCGTCGTGAATAAAACGAATATTTTTTGCTGCCCTCATCGGACACTCAGCCAGAAATTTGTCCATATCTTACCTAAAAATACATCAGAGAGGGAGAACAAACATGTTATTGTGATCATAACATTACGTTACGATGTCATAATCCAGCTTAATGGTTTTCTTTTGAGGTCATATGGATGCTGTATAACAACTCTCTCTAGATGCAGGCATAAGGTACGTCCTTTCATTCTGGAGAGACGGGTTTCTTAAACATTCTTGATGCCACAGTGGGCCAATGTAGGAGTATAACAGCATATACCCAAATGACTGTGCATACCAATATTGCAGATTTCGTCAACCGCACCCTGTACACACACGTTGAGTAGTATTATAGCATTCCTGGGCGTGTGTGTGCATATCTCCATTTCCCCAGGGCTCGGCTTTTACCACCGAAGGTTGTAGTGTGTAGTAATCTTCATCGTTATCGTCGGTCGACATCTAATTCTACAAGGAGCCAGGGATGCCATTATGAGCTGTATTAGTGGAATTATGGGCATAATGTCGTCCCTGATTAAAAGAAAGGCGCACTCTAATAACTTGCATGAAGAATGGGAGGAGGGGAGGAAACGGAGGGAGAGAAGAAGGTTCCTTTCCAGTTCAGATAGCAATCGGCTGCTGTTACGCACACACGGCAATTTGTACCGCGAGGTGGACCTTCATTGCTGCTGCCCTTTTAGTGCATATATACCGTTTTATATGCTTCCTTTTTGAGGTCTATTAGCCGAGGTTTTACGGTTGTATTTTTATAGTTTTGAGAGGTAGGGCGCGGCGGCGTCTTTAAGAAAGTATGTGTGTGCCCTATGTGAAGTATGTGGAACTTCTTTTTTGCCGCAGTCTAAAAATCTCCCTTTTTGCTCAACTTTTTTTCTTATATACTGAAAGGCGGCCTTGCCAAAAGAAGAAGAAAAGTAAACATATTGATACGCCAATCGAGCAAACTCAACCTAGTTTCGTCACAATAAACAACATTATTGCAATTATAGGCTCGGTATATTGCACAAAATAAGACAAACAGCTGCCATTGGCCGTTTGATTAATGCTTGCAACATGTTGCTAGAATATGTTTTATGGTGAAAATGACATTATCCAGGGCTGAAGGGGACAATGTATAAAGTGAGTTATGTAAATTAATCCGGCTATTTACTTTTTAATAATAGTCATTGAAACTTACAACTAATATTATTATTAATGCACAATTGTGTCTAAAGCATTTTTCTATACTTAATTTGTTATATTTTACCGGTATACTTTAAACCGCACTAGCTTAATGCTACTGGCTATTACTCTCCGCTCACTGCGCCAATATATGCCATTATTGCAACTGGTCGCATGGAATAAATTTTATTGTTTCTCCGATAACGTTTATTCCTGATCACTTTGTGAGAATATCGATTTATATTCGAGCAAGAAAAGGTCCCTTTTAAAGGTCTCCAAGATCATCTTCAATTTTTTGATTGGCAGGCGGACAAATTGACACCGCACAGTGGAATTTGTTATTATGCTGATGGGAAAATACCGCACTTAAAATTTTGAAAAATCTTTTCTATCTTTTTATATCCAAACACAGTAACCGCACTTTAGCTTTTGAAAGATCTTTGCCATCTTCACTGTCCTAACACAGTGGACAAGCTTTAGTATTTCTTCGCATCTGAGTCCACTGTGCACCCGGGACAAATTGACACACCGTTGTCTTGATAAAAAAAGTCTTGGCTTGAAACAGGAGCTTTGGTAGAAATTCGAAACTTTGAGTGAATCCCCATTAAAGTTGTTGCCGTGTTCTCTAAAACAGTTTGACTGGATAACTTACTATGTCAGAGAGTACAAAACAAAACCCTGATTATGTATAAGAACTCAAAATCGAAAAATGACTATTTTCAGTGTTTCCTTTCCATTTACCATTTTGTCCACATTGAAATGCATAAATTGTAACCGCTAAGGTAACCTTAAATTGGCATTAACCACCTTAAATTGCTTAAAAATTGCGTGATATACCTTAAAGTTACATGTTAAAGCTGGTTTAGGACGACAAAACGCGCGTTTATGCTTTCCCCTTTGGACAGCTGAGAATGGGAAAAAGTGGGGAGAAAAGGCGAAATCTTGAAAGCCTTGAAAGTGCGTTCAGATGTGAAATGAGAGCGTTGATAAGAAGAAAGAAAGAGAGATGATGAAGAAGAAAGGAGAAAAAAAGGTAGAAAGGGCTGCCAATAGTGAGGGAAAAGAGTTTAAGTTGCAGTATTTAAATAGCAGCATTATTATTTACACACTATTCTTTAAGTCAGTTAATAAGTAGCTAGAAAGGGTTAACATTAAATATTACTTCTTGGATGGCATTTAAAAACCAACATGAAAGGTTTCTAGTACATTGCCATATCTTAAAACATAATGAGGCTGTGACGGCAATAATAGTAATGATATTACTGCAGTGAACTTTTTTAATTAATGATTTTGAGCTGGTTGACGTCATGGAGCAAAATTTGACTTTTTTGTGCTCGTCCTTAGTTGCATGTCAAGCGGGATTTGACTTTTTTGTGTGCACAGTTTGAGCAATTGTTGTATTATTTTCAGTGGGGGAAAAACGGAGGTTTATTGCACATACAGAGCATGCAATAAGATTGATACTTTAAATGTTGTTATAATACTGCATTTATAACACATATATTCGATCTCAAAGCCTTTCATCCACTGTACTTTTTCCTCCACGACCGCGAAAGTGACAAAAAGGTTCAGCGTCTCACTCGCGGTCTTTTGTCATAAATTTCGCCTTCTTTCCCCCTTTTTAGCGGATTAACCTCGATCTTTGTGAACCGACAAAAAAGAAAGAAACCGAGGCGGACTTTCTCTGCAAAGAAAGTCTTTATTCTCAATGCACGGATGGTCTTTTTTGTTGTTTTTGATCTGCTGCGGCCACACACATACAATGAAGGGTCTTTTTGCAGAGAACACAGTGGAATCTCGGTACATTTTATAGCAATTTGTCAGACAACTGTGACTCCAACCTTGGATTTTAATGCTACAGCCTCTATGTGTGTGTGCATTTTATTCCTCCCTGCTGTTTGGAGTGCGCATTGAATAGGATTTAATAGTACTTGCAAAGCCACAAGAATGGGGGTCAAGTGTTGGATCTAAACCTCCCTTGAAGGGGGCTTTGACTCCAGTTGGGTTATTCTTCAAGAGGCCAACGGACTAGGAGGAGGCTCTGTCGCAATTTAAATGCATGACAGAGAGAGAGAGAGAGAGAGAGAGAGAGAGAGTATGAGCCTTTCTTCTCAAGCCCTATTTTCTTTGCGTACGCAGATAAGACCCCACAACATAGATCTCTGACTGCTCCGTTCTTTTAATGCCAATTATAAATGAAAGTTTAAAAGTGCTATCTAAGCTCATTGACAAGTCTTCTCATTAACTCAGAGTCTGCTCAAACGGAAGCGACAGAACATAACTTTGATGTGGTTTAAATGTATTATTCAAACTTTATTTTCTGGAGCTACTCATCCAAAAAGGGGGAAGTAGTCCGTCCCCCATTAATGTAAGCCAAAAAGGGGTTTAAAAGGGAGTAGAAGAAGGACTTACACATGTTTCAGCAGTAGGAGGAGGACAAAGAATTTTTATACTTATGTGACATTCTGGAGCAAAGTTCACACACAGGGAGATCTTCTACCCCACTTTTTTCAAGCCAGAAGAATAAAATGAGAAAGTCTTAGTTAGCTCTTCCTTTCTTCTCTCTCTCTCTCTCTCTCTCTCAAGGATAACCAACCATTGCCTTGTCTAAGAGTAGTGCACACAGGATGAAAAGAAAGAAGAGGAGGAGGAAGGGGGAAGTCTTGAAACCTTGTTAAAGTAAGGTCTTGCAAAAAATGGGTGATATTATGCCCCCTTCTCTCTTTGTTGAGTGAGGGGAAAGTGTGTACCCGACCGGTTATTTGTTGTCTTTTGGGTGCTTGTAAATTGCCTTTTGAAGTGCAACAAATGCAAGATGATATATAAAGAGTTCTTTGTTAGTTAGCTACACATGTAAGACAGCAATTGAACTACCTTAATTGGTTGTCTAACTATGGTCTATCCTACAAGTATAAATAATACGTATAACAGTATACTTAAGAAACCCTCTGCAAAAAAGAAGATCTGTAAAACACATTTAAGGTTACTGTTCCAATGTATGGCTGGGCACAAAGTGCACCAGGAAGATGTAGTATGATACTAAGGCAGCTCACACAGCAGGGCGGGGTGAATGTTCCTTGTGTAGCACAATTATCACGCTAGAGTACCTTGCTATCATGTGCGTGCAAGGAGGGAAACATGTCACCAGATAAACGTATTGGACTTGGATATGACACTCAATTTGCCAGTTACGTTTTTGTCGGATAAATAGAGAAGTAATTTAATATAAATAGACCGTCGGGAGGTCCCCTCCGTTCTATTAGGTGATGAAAGCAAAGGTTCCTTTTTTGGTTATGCTGAATAGAGGGCTTAATTGAAAAGTAGCGCGGAAAAAAGAGAGCAAGAAGGGCTGTATAGTTACTATGAGAGTTCTGTCATACACTTGCAGTAGTATAAAGCCTCTACATAAACCCATAATAATCGTATTCAATGCTGAATCTATTTTAGTCACTAAGATCTGTATAATCACTGCCAACCTGCTTAGGAAAGAAGTTTAATGCTAGGTAACATGCAAATTTTATGCCCCCTTTTTATGTACCCAAGTAATGAACTGCTTTCCCTTCTCCCTCTTTAAGAACTTGTCTTTTTCTCAGAAGAGGTAACAATAACTACAAGACTTTTTTCCTGGAACTCCACTTTTTGGGCTTGCTTCTTAATACTTAATACTCAGAAGTCGGACTGTTATTAACTTCCTGCTGACTAATATTTTGATTACCATAATTAATCGACTTTTGAGGGATGCAATCGTGCTTCAATTAGTCTAACAAAGGACAAATCCCCCTCTATTAAAGTTAATAATATTATTATCATGCTCCAAATATTTCTTCCCAATCTACGGATGTATGATAATTTGGAGGATATTATTCAGTGAAGCATAAAATGCATCCATTTGACATTTCAGGGATGCCACTTATTAAATATAACGCTTCATTTATGGGCGCCATAGAAAGGAATGTCAACCCTGATGTTATATTTATACCAATCTTGCAGTACAGAAGGCAGCGCACGCTCGACTTGAGACGGCCTTGTATCGTGTATAATTTTGCGTATAAATGGTTATATCTTGCCAGAGTATGCATATGCGCATATGAAGGGCAGAACTGAACATTTTACTCCGTATAAGCATGTTTAGGTCAATAACCTTTTAAGCACAGTAAATCTATATCATACGTTAGATATTTCTAATGCAGAAACACCTCCTTACAAGCCAAAAGCTCTATCTGTTGGATCGATACAACATAGTCTGAAATAAGGACGAAAAACTGTAGAAGGTTGGCTCATTTTCTTCCTTTCTCTTTTTTTTCAAGGAAGACTCCTCCTTGCAAACGAATTTTTTCACTAAAGGAAAGGAAAAAAGTTTCGACTCAAAAGTTTTTCTTTTTCCTTCTCCTCCCCTGGCGATTGATTGAGGTCTAAGGCTTTTGCTGCTACTCAGGTCCGGCGCAGGGACTTATAGGGGTCTGACTTATAAAACACTTTATATAGAAATATAAATATACCAGCATGTAATATTTTAAAGGAGAGGTCACAATAAGAGCAATGCATAAAAGTGAGTGCTTAGTGTTTCGTTAGTCCCACTGTAGCACCCAAATCCCTCTCCTTAAACCTCGATTAGGCCTTTCCTTCCCTGCTGAGTTTCTTCTTCTCCTTCACCCTGTCAATGGGTGGCGTAGCTGCTGCTGCTGCTGCCCCCCATATGTGTACATAACCAAACCCCAAACCTTTTTATTCCCACTTCTCAAATGTGCTGCTATTAGGGTTGCCAGTTTGTCTCTTGTATAGTCCCATTTGCTCTTAAAAATCGATATATTGGCTTCTATTTAGTTCTATATCTTGAACAAAGTGGCAACCCTCCCAGCTATACTTTTGTGTCGGCAAATTTCCTGACCAGCTGACACACTTTAAAAACGAAAACTGAAAAATGCGCTGCTTGTTTGTGTGTATGTGAGAATAAATAAAAGTTTTGGACGAATTCGTGAAGAAATTGAAGAGAAGTTTCTCGTGGTGACTGACTGGCGTGGAATGCCGAGTATTTATGCATGGCACAGTGGTTTAAGGTGGTAAAATTAATAGCTATTAGTCATTATAATGCGTTAAACTAATATCGTTTAGTAAGACCATTGTGTGCAAAGCGGCTCCACCTGCATTACATTATTTAACATTCTTAAACTTCCAAGTGCTAAGAAATTCAGATTTCAGTATGCTACCTGTAAACAAACTTTTAAACAAATCTAACACAACAGCTTCAGATTCCTTTCTTCTTCTAAATGCCTATTTAAATATTCCTCTTTCCAAGTCTAGAGCATCTGCCACACACACAAGGGATACAATTTCTTAAACGTTTCTCAAATGGAAACCGGACTTCAGACGGTTTATATGTCCTTTTAATAGGCATAAATCCGTCGCATCTGTATCCAATACCTGCAGTCGGGATACATTTTCCACTCACATGCAATACACAAAAAAGAGTTTCCACAGTCCAATATGAAGGAAGGCTTTTTTATTCTCTGTTTGACTTTGGATTCGACGGTAATAATACGATACGTGTCTCGACTATTTGATCCACTTTTTCCTCCTCTCTTTTGCGTGCAACGAAATAACTTTAATGTATCAATAGAAGGAAATAAATAGTCGAAGCTAATGTGGTAATGCTCACCATTTATAAACCGGATTGAGACGGGAAATCCGTTCAGAAAAGGACTTTTAGCACTGCACACATGATATATTCAGCTGATGTCTCGTATTCAAATGGCTCTTTGCACGACCAAACCCTTTCTTCTATTTTCAGCTGACTACTGCGAATTATTCGTCTACACAGACTAACCTCTGTAGTACACAATCAAACACAAGGTCTAGAAAGCATATATTAATGTATACTTAATAAAGTACATGTAATATGCTAGGGCAAGCTTGCATTATATATTAATAGTTTTGTTGCATTTAATTGCAATATGTGTGATAATGATCCCTTTTTAATTGTATGTCAAAAATTGCTTTTCAATTGTGCAGTTTAGATCAAACCGGCTTCTGTTCATTTCAGACTTTGAGAACGTAGGAATTATTTATGCGTTTTGTGCACACAGCGATAAGTGCGGATTTTTTATTGTTGGACATAAACGCCTATAATTGAGTGTTGTTTGTCGTTACAAATAATGATTATATTACTTTTAAAACACATTATAAAGGCTTATAATATCACTTAATAGAATCGTTTAGTAACAGGTAAGCCCCTATTTGACAGCGTCCTCCCTCTTTTTCCGATTTTATTATATACCCTTGTTCCGCTTATGCATATATCGGATAACAGCTCTATGCATAATTCAAGAGGAATGTCGGTTCATAAACGCTTATTCATTGTTTAAAAAGTACATACGAGCATATTATCGCCGCCTCGGAATTGATTCGCTAAAATAGAAAAGTTTGACATGCAAATGATTTTAAATAGAACTGAAAACAAGCAAATTAGAAATCGATGCACTTCAAAAGTGAAACATAAAAAGCCATCAATTCCTAGACATGTGCCTTAAACTGTCTCAAATAAAGCTATTTCTTTGTGAGCTTTTGTATGTGACCGACTTTTGTAGCCTCTAGCAACACATATAAGGAAGGGGAGGGAGAAAAACGTTGAAGCACCTTGAGGGCCAGAGGATTGCTTTTTCTCCTTAATGCTTTGACTTTCTTTTCCTGATATAATCCCAAGGGAATCCAATAATTGCAATTTTGTCCTCCCTCACTTTGTGGCACCCCTTAAACCACAGTGCTTTTTGCTCACTGTGTGCCCCCTGCCTAGTTGGAAGAGAGCTGAGCAAAACAACAACAGGCTTTTTCAGTTTTTTAACAGTAGTGGGAAAAAGTTTTCATTTGTTTTCTGTGCCACCTTTAAGTTGAAACAGAGCTCTTTCTCTCTCTCTCTCTCTCTCTCTCTCCTTTGAAGAAGGAAACGAAACGGTTTTGCAAGAGAAGGGGGAAACAAAAAAGAGTGGCTTGAAATTACTATCATTACCGAAAAGTCTCTCTCAGACTGTGGTCTCAATGTTGGCCTTTAGTTGCTGCTGCTACTACTACAGAACAACTTTTGTGCTGGCAGCAGCCTCGACTGAGGTTAAAGGCTCAGCTAGTGGCGTCGTATATAACGAGTTGCTGCTTTGACTGCGGACTCAGCTGATGAAACAAACTTAGTTTTCTTTGGCTCTCTCTCTGATTCTCTAACTGACAAATATACACCAGCCATATATAACGCTGACTTTTTGGAGAGAGTTTCCGACCAAACAAGACCTGTAAGCTATCTGAAAATGTTTTAAGTTACTTAACTTAGACGTGTAATGCCAATAAGCTAGGCTGTCATTTCTTTCATAGCTCACAAACAGAGTAGCAGACTAGCAAGAACATCAGTCTGAGTAAAATGTTAGTGCATTGTCTTGTCAGGTCTTGGTTCTCTCCCTCTTTCTTCAGTTTTAGTCAATGATAGACGGTGAGTAGGAGAAGAAAAACTTCAAAGGTAGTTTTTTTCTAGTCTTTGCTGTACCTTTAGTCACTCACTAAGTCAGTAGAAGCAAAATACTCTTCTCGGCTGCTGCTACTACTACAAAGCTGAAAAGTTGACTGTTCTCTTGTTGAAAATAAATAAATTCTATTTTCAGTTTTGTATATAACATGGCTTGTTGCTTTTAGAGCAGAGATTTGTAGAAGAGGAAACAAAGTTAAAACATTTTCTCTCTCTGGGAAAACTAACTCGATCTAGTTATGGTCCCGAAAAAGTACGCATAAGTTTTTGGTGTATGCTGAAATTCATGGTGGCATTTTGGTATAAAGTTAGTGTGGGAGATTTCTGTGCCTGGGAGGTGTAAATCCCAAAGAGAGGCAGCAAAGTTTATTCAAGTCTACACGAATTGGGACTTTAACTTTGCTTTAGCTCAATCTGTTGTAGACTGGGAATGTCAAACCACGTCATAAAAAATCCCATACGTACATTTTTGCCGCCCTAAAACCCAACAAAACATTTGTACATTAAAACTTTAACGTTTGTACCATCTTTATCATACAAATAAATACCTTTTAAGTTAAGTGTGATATTTGGGGTTAAAAAAGGACAGATTCCCACTATTGGTTGGGTTTACTCAGCCAATCTTTTGCATAACACAAGTCTGGACAAGTTTTTGCGGCTCCAATCGAGACGTTTCACATATATTCGGAATAAATCGAGTCCCACATCTTCGATTGTCTCGCATTGCGACGAGCGAAACTACTGCATTGGCCGACCCAGTGCAATAGAACCGCTT
>LR142405.1:0-10517 GCA_900659605.1 Tisbe holothuriae | reverse complement strand
CACCTTAAAACCTTTTTACAACTTTGGAGTGGAGAGGATTCGAACCAACAATGACAGGACAACAAGACAAGACTAAAACAACTGAGCTACTGGAACAACGACAGAAGAAGTCCAAATCTGACAGTATTAGTAAAAGTAACTTGTGTTACATGTGTTACATGGTGTTACATGTGTTACATGGTGTTACATGTGTTACATGGTGTTACATGCGAGTGTTACATGAAGAGTGTTACATGGATCCATTTGGTGTACGAATAAGTTATATAGTTAAATGAAGTGTGTCATCGGTTCTCTAAAATAGAACATTGATGCACTATTCTGCATAATAAAGCCAAAAATAACAAAGATTCTTTAGTCTATACCCTTGGATTGTACGATGATTCTCAAGTCACGTGATGAGTAGATGTGACATTGTGAAAAATGTTTTGACATTAATTGTAAATTTCAGCTAACAGTAGTTTCCCATTTTCCCCCTTTCTGTGAAGGAAAACGGTAAAATGGACATAATGTTTATGTCATGAACAGCTCGGCTTATACCAACTCTTTAAAACTGACAACCTAATATAACATTGCAATCGTTATGTGTACTATGGATATTTAAATATTACTACAAGCTAAGTAATGTTTTCAGTTAAAAAGTACATATTATTTAAGTCTGTTGGCATTATTATGTCTTATCACTTTTAATATATATATATTTCAACTCCTATTTATGTAATCTAAAAGAAGCCCCCCTCGAAATTCCTTGGAATACGCTCACCCTGCAAAAACACATTTTAATTACCAATATGTTAAAAATCTCCCTACTTACAAGTTACCACCGTATTATTATGTAAACTTTTGTTTTTGAGATAGTGAAAGTTGTCCTTATATTATGACTCTGAATGCCAGACCACCGGTCTAAACAACTATATAGGAATAAGCTCAATATCTCTGGCCGGGTCTAAGTCCAAAAATGTCTCTATTGAAGGTTCCGTGAACTGTTACTTTACTATTCCGAAGAAGAATAAAAGTAGGTTTCTATTAAGTTATAAACTTACTTAAAACAATATGAAGAGAATAGTAACTGTTTTATATACAACTTTTGCTATTATATCATAGTAAATCTTCATATAAAACCCAGGGAAGATACAGTCGTACAATCCATTATTTTAAATTTCCATGAAGAAAACTGTCCACAAGCTAACCCCTCTTGCCTCGACCAGGACGCAATTATGGAGTATAAAAGAATGTCTTACAATCTTATTGTTGTCATGTTTGTATGATGATCACATATGAGGGCATTTTGGGGTCCAATTTGCTAATTATCCTGAACGTGAACAAACAGATCAATGTTTGACCAGAGATAATCATTTTCCAAGAATAAATAAATATCAAATGAATAAACATGCCGACAAAGTGATTAGATTATGTCTGCGTTTTATAATCCAGTGATAGCTTCACCTGTCAAAATATTCGCTACCGTGCTATACTAACAAATATGTACGATGCTTTCTTGAACAGCAAGTTATTCAGACACAATAACAACACATAAAATGTTACCCTCTATGAGCGTACAATAAATAACACATTATAATTAAAGCTAATTAAATGATAAACACATATATTTTGAAAGTTAAACATGCATCAATATCATCTGTCAACACGACTCATTAAGGTCATCATATCATCGTCGGCCTTACTTTCATCTTATTATTGCATCCTCAGCACAATAAGAGAGCAAATATATGCACACACATACACCATTAAATGTACAACAACACGAATGATCATTAGTAAAGATTGGCCCCGATATATGAACATCATAATATAGCTCCAACTTCCGATGACAAAACAATCGTTAAAAGCGCCGACGTCGGATAAGAACTGCTGTCCAAATGATAAGAGTTCTCTAGTAAAAATTGTAACTCTTTGGAAGAGACGCTGAATACTTTTAACATGATATGTTATGCTCTGTACTGATGCTATAAAAGTACATGGGAGATAAAGGACTCTTTCAAATGCATATTTCAAGCTTCTTAAAAAAATGAAGATACAAATTTTGCACTTTTTGCTCCTTATCATTTGGACATCCGATAGACAAACAGCAGCATTGAGCCAATCACTGCAAGCGAGAGATGTTAGTTGGGTTTCTTATCTGAGTTTGGCAGTGTGATAAGAGCGAGGTCGGGCTGTGTTCAGGGCTCCCAGAATGAGTTAAGAGCAAGTATTATCTTGCTAATATATAAAGGGATGTCACGTTGTATAACTGGCAACCCTGGTACAATGTTCGTATCTCTCATGTATTAAGCAAATACCCTTTTTCGGCTTTATGTTTTGAGAGGGGGAAAATAAGGCAGTTTCGTCCAGACTAACGGAGACGAATAAGTTAATTGTGAACAGCTCTGTGTTCGTTGCCAAGTGGATTTTATAACAAGTGGACGACGGTAAGACTTTATGACATTAAAACGACGTTTTGGATGATCCCTCTCTGTTTGGAAATATGTCTGATTTAATCTTCTTTGCTCCCCGAATATCCCTTTTTCTGAAAAAACGGGCTTAGAAGGCACGATATTTCCATGGAAGAACAAAAAGATCTTCGATTAGCATTGACAACCTTTATCGGGTTTTTGGCCTCTTTCCTTCAGCCTTTTTCTTGGCTCTGTGCTCAGAGATCCTTCTTCTGCTTGCACAGCACAAAAAGGCCGCTTCCAAGCTCTTGTCTATGCACGCGATCGACCTTCTTTGTGACTAAACAGATATTCAGCCATCTTTTTCCATGAGAAAACAGCCTTTAAAGACCGATAATTAACGAATCACGCAACCTCTCTTCTCAGCTGTGCTTTCACTTGTCGTCTCTGGCGCACCTATTTTCTCTTTCCATCACCTTTTTGTTTCTCACACGATCGGCGCTTTCACTCGGAGGAGAGGAGTCTCCTCGGAGGTCTCGGAGTCTTCTGCTCGGAGGTCGCGCGCACACGCTCAGTTCGAAGCGAGGCTCCGAAGGAATAGCAGCCAAGAGATTCATAGTCGCGCTGTAATAAGTCCGTACATTGTTGCATTAGTGTAATAAACAGACTCTGGTGTAAAATGGGTCCCTTAAAACACTGTTAAACCGGTGACTCGTGTGTAATAATAGTGAGAACCTTTCACTTTGATATTTAGAGTGAAAAGTCAAAACTGTCTGATATGCAGTTAAGAGGATAGAGGAAAAAAAGTTTATGCACAAAACTTTTTGCAAAGTCCAAGTGAATAATAACGAATATAGTGAACTGCCGTCAACGTCTACATAATAGTGATTTCTCCGTCATATAAAGGTAACATTGAAACTCTTTCATCTACCCACGTTTAAAATGCGGTTTTAAAGCCATGAGACAAGACTTTAAAAAGGGGGAAGTTGAAGCGTCTTTAAAGCATTTTTATTCAGAAAGCTTTTTTTCCTTCGCCATTAATCAAGATGCAAACAAGGGGATTTTGCTTTTTATATAAATTGCCTTTTTAATGTGACTTGAAGTACGAAATTAGACACAAATTAGACAGCTACAAGCTGCTTTATTGTAAGAATGGCGTTAAAAATGTTTAATATATCGGCAAAAGTCGGCTGTCCAAATGATAAAGAGTTCTCAAGCCAAAATTTTAACTCTTCAAAAGAGCCAAAAAAACCTTTAAAATATGTTTTATGCTCTGTACTGATACTATAAACGTATATCAGAGGTTAAGTACTCTTTTGAATGCTTATTTCAAGCTCTTTATAGAATTAGAACAAACATAATTGGCACATTTTGCTTCTTATCATTTGGACAGTCCAAGTGTGAATTCTTCTCATGGGAATGCTGTCAAATATAATGATTATTCCCATAGCACTCAAATCCTTATCAATTATTCAAAGACCTTTTTGATGCACTTGAGCTTGGTTTTTGCTGTAAAAAGGTTAACACATACATCCATTTGTGGTTAAAGTGTTTCAAAACTACTTTCCTATGACAAGATGCAAAGAGAGAGTTTTTTTACCTGACATTTTGCGACTTTTACAGAGCGCGTAGAAAGGGTTAAATTATTGATTATTAAGTAGAAAGGGAGCAATTTTGCAACATATTACGTTTTACATTGTTTTCCCCGGCTAATTGTATTTTAGCTTTGATTGCATTTGTAGATTAAAAACTACTGGCTTGTATAGAAATCCGATGGTATATAAAACTATTCCAGAAATCTGTGCCGGGCTGAACGAAATAAAGGTTTTTCCCTCTCTTGAAAAATGGCCTCTTGAAGTGAAAGGCGAGACAAATACATTCTCGAGAAACAATAGAAAGCTGAAAATTACACCCATTTTTACACCTTCTTCTCCTTCTCTGGATGATATAATAAAACAACGTCCATCTATATTTCCAACTAGGGTGGAAAACTTTTTCCCCTGTCTTTTACAAAGCCAATCAGCCCGAAAAAGAAAAGAAAAAGTCCATTGGGAATCCGAAAGGTAGAAGAAGGAAAAGTGTCGTCCACTATTCACCGTTATTAGATCTTCAGTCTCTAAAAGGGTAAAACTTATAAGAGGGTTATAGACCATTGTTATAGACCTTTATTCACTTTTCCCGATCATCCAAGACGTGCAACGAATATCTCTCAAAGTCCCAGATGCGAAAAACCCAAGGAAAACTTTTGTTTTCAATGTTTGCCCCTTCGTTTTTGATCAATTCTATCGACCTCAGCTGGTGTAATCAGTGGGAGTCACCTCGACTTCTATTCTCACTCTACTGCAGAAGTCGTAAAAAGCGAAGAAGGAGTCAAATTACCAGCAGCGAAGAATACCTGCGCGTAAAAAGGGAATTAATCTAAGCCGCTGCATGCTTCATATCTTGCGACATAAATCTCAGCCACAACAATTTGCCCGAGGGTAAAATCGTCCTCCACATTGTTAGCACAGCAACCCCTGAAGCTGACGGTAAATATCGTCCTTCTTGATGTATCTATCTCTGCATATATAAGACCATATATTCGCGATACCCAGACGACATAGCTCGTGGTCTTGCGGTCGGTATTCGGGGGTGAGTCAGCGACCTGGCAAGCGCACCTTCAACGGAATTCAGGCCAGATTTATAGCCCTCAGGCGAGGGAGACAGCGCAGCTGAGGTTTTCGCGGCGGGGAAAGAAAGGGGGGAATAAATAGCCTTGTAGTGACCATAGAAGACCATGAACGTTTTCTTCCTCTCTCTCTCTCCCTCTGTGGTTGGTCTTGGTGGTCTCTCTTCCGGTGGTAAATGTCGTCATCTATAGCATGAGCTATGGCCATTCCAACAAATATACTCCAGATTGGGAAAAAGGGGGTTCAGGAGACATAATAGATCAATGTGTAGATTGAAATATGAATTGGGGACCTTTTATTCATATGCTTTTAAAGCTTCTGTATTCTTCTCGAAGCCTTCGTATATAAAACAGGCCTCAGGGGACACGCAGGCTGAAAATATTCGCCCCCTTTTGAATCACTCGTCTCTACCCTCAAGCATGATGGAGAAACTCTATAAAGCGAAAGTCAATGTAGGGTTGACAAAATATGACAAAATATGACAAAATATTCAATAAATCTACAAAATGAACCACTTTCCGTTTAAAAGGCTACCGTATGGCAGCCCTTTTGTCAAGTCCCTGAACCATGCTTGCTCCTGCATTTTCCACTCAGCCGTATTCAATCAAATAAGCAGGGTTGCCAGTTCCATAAATACATATACATTAATAAATTATGGCCTCCCTAAGTTCCCTCCATCATAGTGAAATTCATTCCACAGGGAAATCAGTCACCGATCTGAGAGGAGACTGAAAACGACTGTCTAAAAGATAAAAAGCAAAAGGTGCCAAACCTGTTTGTTATTACTCTAAAAAAGATTGAAGTAAGCATTCGATAGACTCCTTAACCTCTTATGTACGTTTATCAGAAAAGATCATAAAACATATTTTAAAAGGCATCATTGACTCTTCTGTAGAGTTACAGTTTTGGCTAGAGAGCTCTTATCATTTGGACAGCCGATATGCGCGCGTTGTATAATCTATACACTAGTGGTAGACACGTCGCGTATATAGTGTCGTTATAATTAGATCCCGACACATATCCACATCTCTAATGTTGTTGTCATTGCATGTCTCGGGTTCATTTTGAGGAGTCAAAGCTGGGTGTTGCAAGCCATAATGCATACGATTAGAAGATCATTTACATTGGCTTATAAATAAAGCAACTCCATTTGTATGCAGTTTTCTTCTTCCATTTCCTTAACCGTTCAAACCGCATTTACGGTACATCATGTGTACGTATTCAACGAATAAAAAACGTCTATTGAGGCCAATTTGAAATCCTTTGCTTGCCTTTTATGTAGAATCGCAGAAGCGGATCGGTTACATTGAAAGAGAGAAGAAGGAGGAAGTTTAGGGGGAGTTTCGTCTTTAATAGATGCATATGTTTATAAAAGAGAAGAGAAACCAAGTTATGGAAAGTTTATTGACGACAAATTCACTCTTTGATAACTGTAAATCCACGTTCAAAATCGATTTTACAAGAGGGCAAAATCTAGGTTAAGCAGACGAATTGCTTATATTTTTCCACACACGACTAATAACTACAATGGATTCGAAAAACTCAAAGTGGAGCTTCAAAGCTAGAGAGAAGAATTGTAAACATTGCCCCCCTCTCGAGAAAAAAATATATAGCAGCAACAGCCAGCAGAGTCCAAAGCTAGTCGACGTCGTTGTGAATCCCTACTCGGGTAGAACTGTTTAAACAAAAATATGGATCCAAAGAGCTGGAGAAGAGATATACGGCTATATTATATGCATTATTGTAGAAACAGGAGTTTGTGGAACAAAAAAGTGCAGCAGCTTTGAAGGTGTCACATTTCGCGTTATTGAGAAATAGGATATAATAACTGGGCGTATACCTCCCGTTATTCTAAGGTCAACAGATTACAAAACTTTTACATTGGATTAGTATAATAGAGAGTTATGGGATAAACTTTTTTCTCTGTGTTATACAGAATTAAGATAACAAACGCTGTTCTTCAAGTCCGCTGCCCAAATGATAAGAAGCAAAAGGTGCAAAATTTGTATGTTCTACTTTTTTAAGAAGCTTGAAATATGCGTTCAAAAGATTCCTTTATCTCCGATGTACTTTTATAGCATCAGTACAGAGCATAACATATTATGTTAAAAGTATTTAGTGAATCTTCCAAAGAGATACAATTTTTTACCATAGAACTCTTATCATTTGGACAGCCGCGCTCTCATATCAGAAGAAGACGCAACAAGTCGTTTCGCTCGATGTTAAAAAAAATCCGGCGCGCGCTCGTTTCAGCCTCTGAAATATGAGCGTTTTAGAAGTCTTAGTCGTATTATATGCGCGTTTTTTCCACCAGTGTTGTTTATAGGAGTGTTGTCGGCTGTTTGGGGGAGGAGGTCATTGGGAGAGAAATTGCAACAGAGAGGATAAGAATTGTATGTGTTTGAAGCCTCTAGAGTGAAAAAAAAACTGGATATCGGAAGCACTAGTTGCTGAGTTACACTCTTCCAAGTGATAAGGGAGTTATTCGAGTAGCTGTTTTTGTGTATGTGCTAATGCTGAAAATATGATTTTTGTGCGGTGGTCTGGTGCCAAAACGTGTGAGGGATGAGTCATAAAGTTTTTGGTTTTCTTTACGCAAAATAAAAAAGTGAGCCATTATTCATGTTTGGGCGTGAGCAAGATCAAGAAGAAGAAGAAGGTATTTATTCATTCTAACCTTGGAATAACATTTCGATCTGGTCGCTAAAACGCTAACACACAAAAGTGCATTTTAAATCATTCTTGCCGGAACACGTCAAACACATGCAGAACTTCCTCTATCAGAATTATATTTTTAATGTTGTTTTGTTCAACTCCTACCTTTTATAATTCAATAAAATCCTAGAAGCTTAACTACAGCTGTCTGTGAATAAGCATTAGTTGCAATAAAATATAGGTCTGACATTTACATATCCGTGTATGACCAAACTCTTTCTCACCTTTTTCAAAGCTCAAAATTCGCGGCTCACATCCAAGCTGAAAAAATATTTTTAATATCTTCTTCGAAATGTTCCACAAACCGAACTCAATCGCGCGTGTTTTACGTGACGTTTTACTCTCTGGGCAAGGAATTCATTTTAGCTCACTTTTTTGTCCAGCTTCATTCAAATCATCCGTTCTTTAAAATCCCCCTCCTACGCATCACTTAACCATTGTTTAACTCATTCCAGATATTTGAATTTCCCGCCATGGACATGATCAACGCCAACATCAACGCCTTGAACGCGCTCGCGGGCAAGATCTCCCCGGGGCAGAAGGCCGTCGTGCCGCAGCAGCAGCAGCAGCAGGCCGAGGAGGCCGCGGCCGCACAAGCCGCAGCTGAGTGCTTGGACAGCCTCAAACAGCAAGCTGCGGCTGCTGCCGCCGTCGCAGCTGTCGTCGCAGCAGCCCCGCAGCAGATTAACAACGATGGAAGGTAGGAAGAGTTGTAATATACACATTAGTCAAAATAGCTGTATACCCGCCGAGATTCATTTCAGATAGATGCTGATGTCTGTGTTGCATACCAGTTGCATTTCTCACCCCACACTAAACTAAAACTCCTTAAAACCACCCTTTCATTAATACAAGAAATGCATTCATACATCAACGGCTGGTATGCAACGCATACAGTCAGAGAAACGAATCTCGGCGGGTAGTAGTTTTAAAATGGGAAATCATTTTTATCTGGTGTTAATCCCCTTGCTTGTCTTTCGCCGACGAGAGCGCTTTTTTCAACAACATTTCGCTCAATCACTTGGAGAAACACCTTGGAACGGAAGAAGACTTTCTTCCACCTAACACCGCCTCCTATCGATTTATTTCACTCAAAAGCCTAATAACCCTCAATTAGGCACTCTAACCGAATTAATTATCTTTGCGTTGCCACCGTACGTAATTATAATGATGGCCTTTGCACTGTAAGAGCTCCCCTCACTCCTCCCCCGCTCGGCAAAAGTACAATAAAAAGACTTGTTTCCACCTTCTTCAAATCGGGACAAAACAAGTTTTACAATGTTTTAGCCAGTAGTGAGAAACGAAGGTAGGGAGGGGAGACGTCGACGTTTATACCACGCCGTAAAGTAAGTGCCTCCCTGGAAAAGACCCTTTTATGCTCCTCTCTATTGTTCTCTCAAAGTGGTGAAGAAGAGAACAGTGGCCTTCCAAAAAAGGTTTCGTGTGTCAGCTGACGAAGCTGGGGCAACACAACAACAGCTAGCTCTAGCAACACGGCGGCCGTAATTACCCAGCCAAGTTGAGAAAAGAGAGAGGCCAAGCATAAAGTAAATGATGGGCTTATTACGGGATTATAGAAAAATAGGCATGAATAGCAGCAGCAGCTGCAGTCATTATATAATAAATGCATGGAGCCATGAAGAAGTTGGCAAGTCTGTGCAGCTTGTGGCCTTGCTACTACAGAATGAAATGTGATATGTATATTAGACTCTTTGACCGGCTGAAACTTTTTTGTATAACAAATTAGATCTCTGGATATTTCGTTCGCTTCATTAGTAGAAGAGAAATAGTTGTTATAAGTAGGAGGATTCAATTTCACGAAAATCGATCTTTGCAGGAAGGAACGTTAAGACTTTTTTCTCCTGTTGCATTTTTAGTTGAGACTTCTTTTTCCTCCTCTTTCTGCATAGTAATATTTTATACACACACCAAATACACTCCAAGCAATAAAGTGAAAATGTTGTAACTGCTTCACTCATTTTTGCACTTTGCAGGGTTGCCATAACTTTTTGGCAACCCTGAACATATCTGATGGATGAAAATCGTGCCTTTGCATAATGCAGAATATCCCTTTTAACGTTCGTGTAAACATATGAAGAGTGTAGCAGCAGTCATATATTCATGCGCAACCCTTCGTCTATGACATTAGGATAAGACGGCAGCAGACCAATTATTAGACCGCACCCATGTTGCTACAACTCGGCTGTCCAAATGATAAGAGTCAAAGGGTGCCAAATTAGTTTGTTCTAAATCTATAAAGCGGTTGAAATCAGCATTCAAACAAGTCCTTAACCTCTTATATACATTGCGCATATATATAACAAACTATTAATAGTATTCATTGGCTCTTCGCAAGAGTTACAATTTTGGATAGAGAACTCTTATCATTTGGACAGCCGAACTTTCCTTGGCACGAATAAACACTGCCACAAACATATCTAAATAAAGATTGTTGTGCTATATCGTCGGGCCAAGTAAATCCTTGAGGTTAAGGCCCTTCCAGCTCTAAAGCTCTATGTTTGCCTTTGCATTTAGAGTTCTCTCTCTCTGCTTCTATCCACTTTCCATGCGCACTGATTGACTCCTAGTCAATACTGGCTGCTCTTCTTTTCCCCCTTCCTTTCTGTACCTCAGTTCAAATTCCATGTTGTTGTTTTTTTTAATATTTTTCTAGTGATCCCTTATTGTATTTTTTTGGGCACTACCTTTCGGTTCATTCACTAGACCGCCGTGATCGCAATTT